>ML306643.1:0-26266 GCA_005239505.1 Nicotiana paniculata
CAAAATAACTCTGGGAACTTTGCTTTCAGATTTTGATTCACTTCAGCTTTTGTGCATTTTTTTTTCCAGCAGAAATACATCGAGTATTTATAGAGTCAGTTGTTGAGCTTTTCGTCCAATTCTAGTCCAACTCTACCCGGGTGAATAAATTCATATCAAACTCAACTTCCTTTCTTTTGTTACTTTCCTTGTTGTATTCGATTTCAATCTTCTCATCAGTTTGCAACCTTTTCGCATTAGGAGACAATCTCTTGGTTCATTGATATTTCACATTCACAAATATCTCCTATGCATATACGGTTCATGTGCTGGCTATTCAGTTCAATATGTGTGCTCTGATGGACCTGGCTCAACTGGTCAGCCATTTGTCAATCTTCAAAACTATGCAGTGACATGGATCAACAAATTCCCCNACTATATATACTTCACACACTTTGTATGGTTTTAAGCATTAATCATAGAGAAACCATGTTCATTAGGTTATAAATATCACTTTGAAATATTTTTTGAAAAGGTTCAGCACATATCTTCCCCCTTTTTCCATCATCGAAAAGTTTGCAAAATGATACACTTACCAGATTTATTAATTATTACTCATGGCCATTGAGGTAAGTGCAGGTGCAAAGCATGATTAATTAACACAAGAAGCCAATAAATGTAAGCTAAATAAGAAATTGAGACAAGTCAATAACTTGAAGAAAAATTCGTTGATTAGTAACGATTTTCAACCACCATACAGAAAAACAAAAACAAACCAACCATGAGCAAAAAAATAGAGTAAAAATAGAAACAAGTCTAAAAAGACAGAAACACGTCCCGAACTGGGCACTTGAATGGTTATGGGGTAGCTCTGGATAACCTAAGGATGGGAAGGTGCAGAGGAGGTTGTGGTCTGGGATTGTAGGAGAGAAAGCATCTGCTTAAGAACACCCTCGTTCTTTTCTTTCTCCTTTGCTAATTCAGGCCTAAGAGCATCCCGTTCAGCTTCAACATCAATCACACGAAACTTCAAACGAAGGATATCCATATCTTTGATCTCGCTTTCCTGTACCTGAGTTCTAACTTTTCTGTTGACTGGTTGCTTCCTAGATGAACCAGGTCATCCACAGGAACATTGACATTGTAGTCACATGTCAGCAAAGTTTCCTTCCCAAGATAGTCTTTGGAAGTAGCCATCTCAGCCTTCTTCACTAGAACCCCAAAATGTTCAAGCACTGCTGTCTGGAATGAAGCCATATGGAATTGCGTGTGCTTTGGTTCCATTCACAACTTTGTCAAAGATTTTGATTGTCACGCCCCAAAATTGAGGGACACGATCGTCACTCAACCGGGTGACCCCAGTCAAGCGGACCTGGATTTGCCTCACCTATCCCACGTACTACCCCGTGATATCAAAATACATTACTCATGTGAACTAGAAATTAAGACTTAAGCATAAACTTACGATTCGATTTCATTTCTACCTTTTCATCAAAACCAACATATGATCCAAATGCTTACAAATTACATAAAACATTTACAACGTGGACCACAATTCCGAACCGTACGCTTACTACCCAAAATACACATGTACATTACCCACATTGTGTCTACGGAGCCTCTACGAATACAAAAGATTTATATAATACTTGCCGGCAACAAGGCCTCGGCTATACCTTACACTACACAATAACTCAAAATAAGGCGACATGAGCCACACGTGGCCCCGGGAGGGAGTGGGGCTCACCAGAACCGCTTATGGAAAGGAGATGAGGCACTACTGACTGTGGGCTGAATTACCTGCTGTAGAACCACCTACATTCATATAAGAAAATGTAGCACCCCCGCCAAAAGGGACGTTAGTACTGTGGAATAGTACTAGTATGTATGAACAAACTTTATCTAAGTACAATCAAACAATACACATATAAGAGACAGGTATAGAACCAATCAATCAATGCACGTGGAAAGAAGCAACCAAAATCAACAAGTTTCACAATCTCTCCTTTTCCCCTTTCAACATCACCCTATTCAAGAGTTTCATAGATTTTCATTCAATAGTGATAATGATCACATTCCATCCTTATTACCTCGGCCACCCTTATTACCTCGGTCACCCTTATTACCTTGGCCACCCTTATCACCACAGCCCATCATCCTTATTACTTCGTGTTGTGGCACGCAACCCGATCCTGCCTGACAATCATATTTCATAACAACAACCACAAACAATTAAATCACAAGAATTCTTCATTTGAAGGAACACAAGTTCCTATCAACAATTCGCTATTTGAGCTCAAGTCATAATGACTCTCACCAAGCAGTAATTTATGTACACGGTGTTTCCATAATCGTTCAATTGATTTACATCATTTCACAATCCCCTTTTTCATTACTTTCCACGCACAAATTTTAGCCATTATATACATTCCCACACTTGGGCACATTAACATTCTTTCATTCATCAACACATACTTTCATATCGATACCCTCGATCATTGACGAGCTTTGCACATAATAAGATAGGCACATCAAAACACTTTTCACAATCTCATATAGCACGGTAGTATAGCAATCAACTAGGACGTCAGAGAATAGAATCTTACGTCTCAACACATTTGAAAAATCAATTCACATATTTTCAAACAGGGTACACACACCGTATGCTCGGACCCAACAAAAGGATTCTACAAAGGTTAAAGTTATCCATACATACCTGGGGTCAAAATTCCTTTTTAATTTTTACTCACAAATCACTGAACCGACTAGTACCGCCAATATAGTTCACAATTAAACATATTCAACTCAGAATTGGAAATCATGCATACAATTTGAACTCTTTTAAGCATTTTATCGAGCGCTAGGCGACCCCATTAGATTACCACCCCTTCTTTGTGAATTTTACCCCAACCCTCTCCACTTTTGCTAGATTAAGAAGTTTTACTCACATGCATGCATGAGTTTGACCTCCATTTTCAAGAACCATCCTATGTGTTTTATTCTTAATTAAAATCTGAGAACTTTGGGGAAAAATGGGGTGAAGACTTACCTCTTTGAGTGAAGAAGATAACACTAACTCGATAGATTCCGTGCTTGAGCGACTTTGAAGAATCAATTTTGATGAAGAACTTTCTCTCTCAAGAAGCGTCTCTCCCTTCTCTCTATTTTTGCTCAGAAATTAGTTAAAAATGAAGGGGAGGGGTGTTTTAATAAATCGGGGTCGGGTTTTAAAAATTAGAAAAATAGGAGCCCGACACAAGAATGCGGTCAGGAATGCGATCGCATTCCTGACATGCGATCCGCAGAGTCAACCGTAGAATGGCCCTCCATATGGGCAAAAATCAAAAACAATCTGCCCAGGTATGCGACCACTATGCGGTCCGCATACATGTTATGCGATCGCATAGTGCGTCGCATAACTTCCCTCCCAAAAATCAAAGGAAACAATGCGACAGCTTTGCAGTCTGCAAAACCGAAATGCGATCGCATATTGGACCGCATAGTTGTCCTCAAATGGGGCAGTGATTTGCCCGTGTATGGGACCATTATGCGGTCTGCATACACTTTATGCGATTGCATATTGCGTCGCATAACGCTTATTTTCTGGAAAATTTTGTTATTTAAGTCCCGGGGTAATTTTTACTCAAATTAGGCCCGTTTTAAAAATTTCCATAGTAAAAACAACTCGGGGACTCATTCGGGCATTATTTTAAACAAGAATTTTTTTTACGGGTCTTTACATCCTTCCCCCCTTAAAATTATTCGTCCTCGAATGAGGATTTTGGAAATCAATTAGTTTTGAGAGCATGATATGCAAACTTCCAGAGTCTCACTAACTCCAATATTTTTAGAAAAGTTTGCCAGAGTTTCCTTTGTAAGTAGGCCTATCTACCTATCAGAGAGCCCCCAAAACACATTTTCAAGCATCATTACACAATTTGTTATTCAATAACTTGCACGCAACATTGTTACCTAAACAAATTGTATATACTCAATCACTCTAACAAATACACATAGTTCTTTCTTCTTATACCACAAATTTGCACATGATTCACATTCTTGCACATAACTTGGTCATTTTAATGATTCCCATACAACCCAATCACCTCAATACACCATATTCATTTCAATTAATCATTACCAACCTACACTACTATTAATCACTTGCCTAACACATACGTTCCACAAAACTTTCATTTACTTCAAGGGTTGCACACTACCCAAATAGTAACAGCAGGTTCGGTTTTAGCACACATTGGGAAGTTACAACAATAAGGAAATTAGGGGAATACAGGGTGCTTTTGCACAACACTGAGCATAAAATATAATTTTCTTACAGATGACAGTTCGGACGATCACTACTAGACTTATTCAAACAAATGGGGATATTTCTCTTTCATCTCATTTTACACTTCCCACATGGCTTCCTCAACGTGCTGACTTCGCCACAATACTTTAACTGAAGCAATTTTTTTGTTCCTCAATCTACAGACTTGTCTATCAAGAATAGCAACCGGAACCTCTTCATACGATAATTCTTCATTAATCTAAATAGTCTCAACTGGCACGATGGCTGATGGATCTCCAACCACTTTCTTCAACATAGACACGTGGAACACCGGGTGGACTAATGACAATTCATATGGTAATTCCAACCTATAAGCCACTTGTCCTATCCTTTGAGCAATACGATATGGCCCGACATACCTTGGGCTCAATTTCCCTTTCTTCCCAAACCGCATCACTCCCTTCATGGGTGATACCTTCAAGAATACCCAATCATCTACTTGAAATTCCAATTCTCTTCGACGAACGTCCGCATAGGAATTTTGAGGGCTCTGAGCGGTTTTCATCCTCTCTTGAATGACTCTGAATTTTTCCAACACCTGGTGCACAAGATCTGGCCCTAACAATTTTGCTTCACCAACCTTGAACCACCCAATCGGAGATCTACACCTTCTTCGTGCAATGCCTCAAATGGGGCCATGTGAATACTAGCGTGAAAGCTGTTATTGTAAGCAAATTCGATAAGCGGTAAATGATCATCCCAACTACCTTTGAAGTCCAACACACAAGCCCGTAAAATATCTTAACAGTCTGCTCTGCCTGACCATCAATCTGCGGATGAAAAGCCGTGCTGAGATTTAACTGAGTACCCAAACCTTGTTGAAATTTCCTCCAAAAATTAGCCGTGAACTGGGCTCCTTGATCTGAGATAATAAAAACTGGAGTACCATGAAGCCTGACTATTTCCTTGATATACAACTGAGCATACTGTTCTGCAGTATCGGTGTGCTTGACTGGCAAGAAATGAGCTGATTTCGTGAGTCGATCTACTATCACCCAAATCGAGTCGAACTTGCACTGAGTGCGAGGCAATCCTACCACTAAATCCATGTTGATCATTTCCCATTTCCACATTGGAATTTCCATAAGCTGAGTTAAACCACCGGTCCTCTGATACTCAGCCTTCTCCTGCTGACAGTTCATACATTTAGATGCAAAGTCTGCCATACCTCTCTTCATACCGCTCCACTAATAAACTTCCCGGATATCTTGATACATTTTCATAGAACATGGGTGCACGGAATACCTGGAATTGTGAGCTTCTGCCATCACCCTCTCCCGAAGATTATCCACATCAGGAACATATAGCCTTCCCTGGCACCGTAAAACACCATCATCACTACCGAGTGAAAATTCTGAAATCTTGTTATTCAAAAATGCCTCCTTTAACTGCGCCAATGTTGGATCCATATACTGCTTTTCCTTGACTTCCACTACAAGGAATGATTCTGCCCCATTATGCACCATAATATTTCCCTCGTCTAAGGTCGAGAGACAGACCACCAGACTAGCCAATTGATAATCCCCCGGGCTATAGGCCTCTGATCCACTTTCAAATGAGCCAAACTACCCATAGACTTCTGACTGAGAGTGTCGGCCACCACATTCGCCTTCCCTGGATGGTACAAAATGTTCATATCATGATCCTTAAGCAATTATAACCATCATCGCTGCCTTAAATTCAACTCCTGCTGCTTGAACAAATATTGGAGACTCTTGTGGTCTGAGAACACGTCCACATGGACCCCATACAAATAATGCCGCCAGATTTTTAATGCAAACACAACTGCCGCGAGTTCTAAATCATGCGTCGGATAATTCTTCTCGTGATTCTTGAGTTGCTTGGAAGCATAGGCTATAACCTTCCCGTGTTGCATCAACACACATCCCAAACCAACCCTTGAAGCATTGCAATAAACCATGAATCCCTCCGTGCCTTCTAGCAAAGTTATCACCGGTGCCGAAGTCAATCTTGAATTCAACTACTGAAAGCTCTTCTCACAAGCGTCAGACCATTGGAACTTAATTGATTTCTGCGTCAATTTCGTCAATGGGCAGACGAGGGTAGAGAATCCCTCCACAAACCTCTGATAATGCCCAGCTAGCCCCAAGAAACTATGAATCTCTGTCGGGGTCGTTGGTCTAGGCCAATCCTTCACTGCTGTGATCTTCAGGGGATCAACCTTAATCCCTTCTCTGGAAACAACATGACCCAAAAATGTGACTGACTCCAACCAAAATTCACATTTTGAAAACTTAGCATACGATTGGTGCTGATGAAGAGTCTGCAGAACTGCCCTGAGGTGATTAGCATGATCCTCCTGACTCCGCGAGTAGACAAGGATGCCATCAATAAAAACAATCACGAAGGAGTCAAGAAACGATTTGAAAACCCGATTCATAAGATCCATGAAAGACGCTGGAGCATTGGTCAGTCCAAAGGACATTACAAAAAATTCAAAATGGCCATAAAGAGTTCTAAAGGGGTCTTAGGAATATCCTTCTCTCTGATCTTCAACTGGTGATACCCCGACCGTAAATCAATTTTGGAGGAAAACCTTGCACCCTGCAATTGGTCGAACAAATAATCAATCCGAGGTAATGGATACTTGTTTTTGATAGTGACTTTGTTGAGCTGCCGATAATCAATACACATCCGAAGCGACCCATTCTTATTCTTGACAAAAAGAACCGGAGCACCCCACGGCGACACACTTGGCCGAATGAACCCCTTCTCTAATAAGTCTTTCAACTGCTCCTTTAACTCCCTCAACTCTGTTGGCGCCATTCTGGATGGTGGAATAGATATTGGCTGCGTATCTGGAAATACATCAATCCCAAAATCGATCTCTCTATCTGGCGGAATCCCTGGAAGCTCGTCCGAAAATACTTCAAGAAATTCATTCGCGACTGGGACGGATTCGGGGGAAGACACTTCTGAAGTGGTGTCTGCAACCCGGACCAAATGATAAACACATCCATTTTTAATCATCTTCGAGGCCATAAGGTAGGAAATAAACCTACCCTTTGGCACCACACCATTCCATTTCCACTCAATAACTGACTCATTAGGAAACTCTAGTCTCAAAATTCTGGTTTGACAATTGAGTTTAGCAAAGCACGAGTAAAGCCAATCCAATCCCATGATAGCATCAAAATCTACCATCCCAAGTTTGATAAGATCGGCCGTGGTATCTCTACCACACACCGTGACAACACAATTCCTATAGATTCGTGTGGTTGAGAAAAACCACTACCCATGCCCTGACTAGGCACATAGCAATCCCGCTGAATATGACCTCTCAACCCACATCCGCAGCATACCAGGATATCCAGGTAACAAGGATCGGTATGGAACCTCCCAAACTTAGGGCACGGAGCTCTCCTCTGCAGCTGGAACCTCCCTCCTGGACGAACCGGACTGATGGGGCCTCCTACTGTCTGATCCTGGTCCCCAGCGATTGCTCCGCTGAGAATGGTACACTGATGGCGGTGCACTGGATGATGACTGAGCATAAGAGTGGGATGGCCCTGATGGTCCTCTCCCCTGAACTGGTCTCTCTCATCCAACTGAACTCCCCGAGTGGCCCGCTGACCGGGCCCTGCTAATACTCTCCCTCTCCGACCATATCTTCATTTTTCTAGCCTCCTTGGCCTGGGCGAATCCCACTATCTTACCATAATTCATGTTTGAGTGCAAGGAAGCTGTAGCGGCTTCAGTTACAACCTAGGGACTGAGGCCTTGAACAAACTGTCGAACTCTGGCATCCATAGTCGATACCAACTGAGGAGCGTACTTGGACAATCTCACGAACTCCATGTGGTACTCCCACACACTCATATTACCCTGCTTGAGGACCTTAAACTCCGTAGCACAGGCTGCCACAGTCTCGGCAGGCAAGAAGTGATCCATGAAAGCATCAACAAACTCATCCCATCTCGCCGGAGGACTTCCCTCCCTACGGGAATTCTCTCACATCTCGAACCATGAATACGCTGCTCCCCTCAGCCTGTAATATGCTAACTCAACCCCTTCTGTCTATGTAGCCTTCATAACCTGAAACGACTTGTACATCTCATCTAGAAAATCCTGCGGATCGGCCTCTGGATAATGCCTGAGAACTCTGGAGGGGCCAACTGCAGAAACTGGTTGACTTTGGAACCGGCGGAATCTCCCTGTCCGCCAGATGGCACAGGGGCATCATGAGATCTTTGGGCCTGAGCGGCCACTAACTAAGTCAACATATGAATAGCTCCCCATCAGAAGTACTGGGACCTGAAGCTGGAACTGAAGAAAGATCAGGAATATCAGCGGAAGGGGTTGTAGCACACTCCGCCACAGCAGGAATAGGAACACTCTGGTCTGGAACAGAAAGGCCAGGTGGATTCAAGGTCGGGGATTCGCTTTCACCCGCACCATCGGGTACAGAATTCATAGCCACACTTGGGGTGGCATCGGCCTCTAGACCGAGTCGAGCTCTCTTCTTTGGTGCCATTACTGAAAATTTTGGAACATAGCACGAGTTAGACAAGAATATTTTCACTTTCCACTTCACCGCACGATATAGAGTAACAAAGGAAAGGGCAATTTCCTAAATTTCCATGTAGCCCCCTAATTATAGATGTGGTTGACAACCCACCGATAAGAAGGGCTCTACTAGACACGGCTCCAAGATATCCTAGGACACTTTAAAAACCTTAGGATCTGATACCAAGTTTGTAACGTCCTAAAATCAAGGGACACGACCGACACTCAACCGGGTGACCCCAGTCAAGTGAACCTGGATTTTCCTCACCTATCCCACGTACTGCCCCGTGATATCAATATACATTACTCATGTGGACTAGCAATTAAGACTTAAGCATGAACTTACGATTTGATTTCATTTCTAACTTTTCATCAATACCAACATATGATCCAAATGATTACAAATTACATACAACATTTGCAATGTGGACCACGATTCTGAACCGTACGCTTATTACCCAAAATGCACATGTACATTATCCACATTGTGTCTACGGAGCCTCTACGAATAGAAAAGATTTATATAATACTTGCCGGCAACAAGGCCCTGGCTATGCCTTACACTACACAATAACTCAAAATAAGACGACATGAGCCATACGTAGCCCCGAGAGGGGGTGGGGCTCACCAGAACCGCAAACGAAAAGGAGAGGAGGCACTACTAACGGTGGGTTGAATTACCTGCTGTAGAACCACCTACATTCATATAAGAAAATGTAGCACCCTCGCCAAAAGGGACGTTAGTACTGTGGAATAGTACTAGTATGTATGAACAAACTTTATCCTAAGTACAATCAAACAATACACAGATAAGAGACAGGTATAGAACTAATCAATCAATGCATGTGGAAAGAAGCAACCAAAATCAACAAGTTTCACAATCTCTCGTTTTCCCCTTTCAACATCACCCTATTCAAGAGTTTCATAGATTTTCATTTCAATAGTGATAATGATCACATTCCATCCTTATTACCTTGACCACCCTTATCACCACATCCCATCATTCTTATTACTTCGTGTTGCGACACACAACCCGATCCCGCCTGACAATCATATTTCGTAACAACAACCACAGACAATTAAATCACAAGAATTCTTCATTCCAAGGAACACAAGTTCATATCAACAATTCGCTATTTGAGCTCCAGGCATAATGACTCTCACCAAGCAATAATTTATGTACACGGTGTTTCCATAATCGTTCAACTCATTTACATCATTTCACAATTCCTTTTTTCATTGCTTTTCACACACGAATTTTAGCCATTATATACATTCCCACACTTGGGCACATTAACATTCTTTCATTCATCAACACATACTTTCATATAGATACCCTCGATCATTTACGAGCTTTGCACATAATAAGATAGGCACATCAAAACACTTTTCACAATCTCATATAGCACGGTAGTATATCAATCAACTAGGATGATCAGAGAATAGAATCTTACGTCTCAACACATTTGAAAAATCAATTCACATATTTTCAAACAAGGTACACATACCGTATGCTCGGACCCAACAAGAGGATTCTACAAAGGTTAAAGTTAGCCATACATACCTGGGGTCGAAATTCCTTTTTAACTTTTACTCACAAATAACTGAACCGACTAATACCGTCAATCTAGTTCACAATTAAACATATTCAACTCAGAATTGGAAATCATGCATACAATTTGAACTCTTTTAAGCATTTTATCGAGCGCTAGGCGACCCCATTAGATTACCACCCCTTCTTTGTGAATTTTACCCCAACCCTCTTCCCTTTTTGCTAGATTAAGAAGTTTTACTCACATGCATGCATGGGTTTGACCTCCATTTTCAAGAACCATCCTATGTGTTTTATTCTTAATTAAAATCTGAGAACTTTGGGAAAAATAGGGTGAAGACTTACCACTTTGAGTGAAGAAGATAACACTAACTCGATAGATTCCGGGCTTGAACGACTTTGAAGAATCAATTTTTATGAAGAAATTTCTCTCTCAAGAACCCTCTCTCCCTTCTCTCTATTTTTGCTCAGAAATCAGTTAAAAATGAAGGGGAGGGGTGTTTTAATGAACTGGGGTCGGGTATTAAAAATTAGAAAAATAGGAGCCCGACACAAGAATGCGGTCAGGAATGCGATCGTATTCCTGACATGCGGTCCGTAGAGTCGACCGCAAAATTGCCCTCCAGGTGGGTAAAAATCAAAAACAATCTGCTCAGGTATGCGACCACTATGCGGTCCGCATACATGTTATGCGATCGCATAACCTCCCTCCCAAAAATCAAAGGCAAGAATGCGACAGATATGCGGTCCGCAGAACCGAAATGTGATCGCATATTGGACCGCATAGTTGTCCTCAATGGGTCAGTGATCTGCCCGTGTATGCGACCATTATGCGGTCCGCATACACGTTATGTGATCGTAGAGTGCGTCGCATAACGCCTACGTTCTGGAAAATTTTATTCTTTACATGGATGATGAAAGCCGGCCAATTTATTTGCTTTCCCCTGTACAAGCACTCCATCAAGGTCAGATCCATATAATTTGCAATGTGCCTTCTTTCTTGTTTGGGCAGTAGGAACTTGATGACGAACTCGAAGAATAGCTTGTGCTCTGACTTCATTACACTCTTGTAGAGCGGCCTGGGTTCAATCTCCTTCTCATTATCACTGAAGAAACTGGTGATGTTGATTGCTGAGGCCATCCTATCTAGACAAAGACATCTTTTCCTTGTGTAGTCCTCATAGCCCTCAGCTAGTATGTTTAGAATAACACCCAGTTCTTTAGCATCAAAGGAAACTTCAATTCCTTTAACCATGGAGGTGATCCTGCCTTCCTTGACAATGGCATTTCCCATGAATTCTACCAATTCAGCCCTTACTATCCTACTTTCCATGCGAAGGACCATGTCCTTCCAGCCCTGCACCTCTAGAGTTTCCAGTAGATATTGCATTCCAAACATGGTAACTCCGTCAGTCACCTCTCCTCCTTTCCACTCCAGTCTGCATCATCATCCTCTTTCTCAACAATTTTCACTTTCTTTGGCTTGGCCCTGGTCCTCTTAACAGATCTTGTTGGTGTGACAGACATTCTAGATGACTTCTTTGAAGAAGCCTTAGCCTTTGTGGGTTTTGGTGTCTCAGCCATATCTGGAACATGCTCCTCCTCCAATTGGACCAGGTCCAACGTCTTCTCTTCAATCTCAATAGCCTCAACAGGCTCTCCAACTTTCGCTTTTCCCTTTGCTGCCCTCTTCTTCTTGCTCTCTTTCAAAGCCTTTTTCAATTTTTCTTCTTCATCTCTCACAGTGCTACGAGTAGCTCTTACTTTTGGAGTAGGAACATCAGCAGCTTCAGAAACTTTTCTTTTCATTGAAGGAACTGGGTGAGTTGCCTTCTTGGACTTCTGAGTCCTCCTTTTCTTGGGGTTATAAGCCTCCCCCAGTTTCTTCAGCCTTTCAGCCAATGTTTCTTCCCCAGATGAAATAGGTTCATCTGTTCCTTTCTTCAGACTTGCAAGACCTTCTACAACCTCCTCAACTATTCTTCCCCCTAACTTTATGACATTTTCTCCAACAGTTTCAGGAATGGGACCACAAATAACCAGCGTGGTACCATCCTCCCCAGATCCCCTCTCAACTTCTTTTCCCTCTCTCTCTCAAGAATTTTTTATTTTCTACCACCCCTCTGCCTTTTAAGCACTTCAACATCAATAACAAACCCAACCAACACAAACCTTTTATCAACAGAAGCAAATTCAGAATTGATTTCAGGATTACCTTTCTCAGAACTGGTTGAACCAGGTGCGTCTTCCTCGTTGGCTGATTTAAAAGAGTCACTCGACGAATCTTACTTAGAACCTTTGTCCTCTTCAATAAGATCCTCCAAGAATTTTGCCCTAGTCACAGAAGTAACAGATTTCCGGGAAAGAACTTTGACACGACGATTCTTGGGGGCAAGAGTAGGGTTTGGAGTGGGTTCAGGAGTGGGTGTATTTTCAGGGGTTGACAAAATTTCTAGTGATTGAGAACTATATATAGATGGAGAATTAGATACCGATTCAGAATTTCCTCCATCGTAATCACGATTAGGTGATGAATTAGAAGAAGAAGCGTGTGTTGGTGAAAACATGATTATGTATTACTAGGAAGAAAAGGTGAGTAATAAATTTTGGTTTATGTATAATGAGTTGAACTTGGTTCGACGATTGATTTATGAAGAGAAGAGTAATGATGACCTTTTATAAGATGTGGCTAGGGAGATTTCAACATGCGGAATGTGTACTCAAGTAGGAGTCTAATCACCGAAGGACTGATATTGATTAGACATTTAATTTCACCCTAAAACTAGGCTAATTAGGTGAAGACTGGACTTCTTGAAACTGGTTCAATTTGGGTAAGTACGAAGTATTTGAATTTGAACAAATTATGGAAAGAATCATGCTCATGTATGACTGTAACTGAATTAATATATGGAGAAGAGTACGTACCTCGTCAGTCAGATGAATCAGCATGGATGAACCAGGTTCATCCTGTTAGAAATCTTTAAATTGCCTCAATTTACAAAGATAGATAAACATCATTATTAATCTTATTAAGTACCTAATTAAATTTTCTAGCCAAATTTTTTTTTCATTTTTTCAGTTTTTTTTCCAATCAGGTGATCTTAATCATCCCTAATTCCAACATGTTTCTCTCAAAATGCTCCCTACTAAGTGCTTTAGTGAATATATCAACAATTTGATGATCAATAGCACAAAATTCTATTGAGATCATTCCTTTTTCATAATTATCCCTTAGAAAATGGTGCCTAACATCTATGTGCTTAGTCCTCTTGTGATGAACCGGGTTCTTCGTCATACTAATAGCACTAGTGTTATCACAGAAAATAGGAATGCATCCCACATCAATACCAAAATCCATGAGTTGTTGCTCGATCCATAGCAACTGGGCACAACATGAGGCTGCAGCCATATATTCAGCCTCAGCAGTAGACAAGGTTACTGAATTTTGTTTCTTGGTGACCCAAGAGATAAGGCATGAGCCCAAAAAGTGAGCCATGCCTGAAGTACTTTTCCTTCCAACCAGGAAACCTACATAATCAGCATCAACATATCCTACAAGGTCGAAATTACTACCTTTAGGATACCAAAGATACAAATCAGTAGTGCCTTTCAGATATCTCAAAATTCTTTTCACTGCAGTGAGGTGGGACTCCTTTGGATTTTCCTGAAACATAGCACACAATCCCACGCTGAACACAGTATCAGCTCTGCTGGCAGTGAGATATAATAAAGACCCCATCATCCCTCTGTATAGCTTCTGATCAACAGATGAGCCAGGTTCATCCACATCCAATTTTGTAGTTGTGGCTATGAGAGTGTCTATTTCTTTTGAGTCTTCCATTTTGAACTTCTTGAGCAATTCATTCACATACTCTTGTTGGTGGATCATTGTTCCATTTGGGTTTTGCTTAATTTGCAAGCCTAGGAAAACGTTTAGCTCACCCGTCAAACTCATATCAAACTCACTTCCCATTAGCATAACAAATTCCTTGCTCAATTTTTCAGAAGTCGCCCGAAATATAATATCATCCACATATATTTGCACAACCAGGAGATCCTTATTCGTTTCCTTTAAGAACAAGGTACTGTCAATTTTGCCTCGTTTGTACCATGTTCTAGTAGGAATTTTGATAATCGTTCGTACCATACTCTTGGTGCTTGTTTGAGACCATATAGAGCCTTGTCGAGTTTGTAGACGTGGTCAGGTGGCTCCTTGCTTTCAAAACCTGGAGGCTGCTTGACAAATACATCTTCCTTCAGATAGCCATTGAGAAAGGAACTCTTAACATCCATCTGATGAAGATTGAATTCTATGTGTGCAACAAATGCTATAAGAAGTCTGATTGCCTCCAGCCTTTCCAAAAGGGCAAAGGTCTCATCTTAGTCAATTCCTTCTTATTGACTATACCCTTGAACAACTAATCTTACCTTATTCCTTGTAACAGTTCTATCCTCATCGAGCTTGTTCTTGAAGACCCACTTGGTGCCAATCATTGATCTGTCTAGTGGCCTGGATACCAAGTGCCATACTTGACTTATTTCAAACTGATTCAGTTCTTGTTGCATAGCATTTACCCAATCAACATCTTGTAGGGCTTCCCTAATGTTCTTTGGTTCGATCATGGATAGAAAGGCATCAAACGCACACAGATTTTTCAAGGATGATCTTGTTTTGATTCCGGATGTCAAATCTGTTAAGATGTTCTCAAGAGGGTGAGAACTCTGATATCTGTGTGGTTTAAGTACCAACTGTTAATTTCTAGACAATTCCATGGTGTCTTGTTGCTGTGGAGCAAGATCATGGCCAAGTTGCATATGTTGAATTCCCCTTGTCATGATGCTTTGGGTAGTTGAACCTGGTCCATCACCTATTCCACCTTCCATGCTTGCTTCAGTGTGATCACTGCTTCTTACCAATCCAAGCTCCTCATCTTCAGGTTCCTGTCTCTCAGCAAGAATGTTAGTTTCATCAAAGAAAACATGTATACTTTCTTCTACACACATAGTTCTTTTATTATACACTTTTAAAGCTTTTCTATGTGATGAATATTCCAAGAATACTCCCTCATCGTCAAATTTTCCTAGGGAATCTTTGGCATTATTATGCACAAAACACTTGCATCCAAAAGCCCTAAAGTGGGATATGTTGGGATTTCTCCCTTTATGTAATTCATAGGGAGTTTTCTGTACCAGAGGTCTGGTCATGCATCTATTGATTATGTAACAAGCAGTGTTTATTGCTTCAGCCCAGAAGCTATGAGGTAGTTTGCTAGATAGAAGCATGGTTCTTGCCATGTCTTCAAGAGTTCTATTTTTCCTTTCATTAACCCCATTTTGCTGTGGGGTTCTAGGAGCAGAAAAATTATGATTAACACCATGTTCATCACAGAAGTCGACATACTTAGCATTCTTAAATTCAGTACCACGGTCAGATCTTATTAATGCTAGTTGATGTCCTAATTGATTTTGAGTTTTCTTGACAAATAGGTGAACATATCAAATGCTTCATCCTTAAATGCCAGTAATAAGGTCCAAGTGAACCTTGAATAATCATCAACTAGCACCATCACATATCTCTTGCCACCTCTACTCAGAGTTCTCATAGGACCACATAGATCCATATGAACCGGTTCCAATGTCCTGGTGGTACTGACTATTTTCTTACTTTTGAAAGAGGACCTTACCTGTTTCCCCCTGGTACATGCCTCACAAACTTTGTCCTCCTTGAAGTTATTGTTAGGAAGTCCTACCACTAAGTCCTTAGAGACTAGTTGGTTAAGCTGAGTTAGACTCGCATGACCAAGTCGTTTGTGCTACAACATGGGATCACTGCCCAACACACTTAGCCAAGTGAGTTCATTTTCAGACAGTGTGGACAAGTCTATGACATAGATGTTATTCATTCTTTTTCCCTGCAAAATAATCTTGTCAGTAAGCAGGTTAATCACAAAACATTTTGTGGAAGTAAAAGAAACTGGTTACCTCTGTCACACAATTGTGATACACTGATCATGCTATATTTCAAGCCATTTATTAGATACACATGTTCAATGGATCGTGTGTCATCCTTACCTACCTTACCAACCCCAATGATTTCACCTTTCTTTCCGTTTCCAAAGGAGACATTTCTTCTTTTGAGACTTTCAAGTGTAAGGAACTGTTCCATGTTCTGAGTCATATGCTTGGAGCAGCCACTATCCAAATACCAAATTTGACTGCCTCCTCTCACTTGAACCTACAAAAGAATCAGGGGTTAGTCTTAAGAACCCAAACTAGTTTGGGTCCTTTTCTATGAGAGAATGGATGAATCAAATTTTTCATGGCCCAATTTGGTAGCTAGTTTTTCCTTTTTACAAACCTCTCATTTCTTTGGCTGGCCTGCTCTTTTGCAGTACACTCATATTTGTAGTTTCCAGTTTTACCACAATGAGTGCAGATTTTATTCTCAGGTAGAGTGAGATACTTGCTTTTGGGATCCCACTTGGGCAATTGACTTCCAAAGCCAATCCTCTCCTGTTGCTTCTGTGATTCTCTTGAAGCCATATCAGGGCATCAGAAGAGTTATTCCATTTACAAGTTCGATCTAATTCATGTTTGACTTTTCCAAGTTCTTCATTAAGAGTTCTTATCTGTTCATCTTTGACATACATCTTATCTTTTAGTTTTCCCACATTTTCTTCTAACATGATATGAGAACAATCAACAACCTTTTTATTAGATCCTAGCTTTAGCTTTAAGTTTTCAGATTTTAGTTCTAGAATCTCAGTTTCAAGTGGATGAACCTGGTTCAACAAGTCAGTGTTTTTCTTTACAGATTCAGTGACTCTGATTTCCAGGTTCACGCACTTTTCTTTTAGCATTGCACATTCTTTAGATAGTTGATCCTTCTCTTTGGTTGTTTCCTCAAAATCATCTATGAAATCAAATAGCAACTAAGAGAGTTTTTCCTTAGATAGGAACTTTACTTTGTTTTAAGATTGGAGATACTTACCTCTGGTTCTTCATGTGATTCCTCATTAGATTCTCCAATTTCCATGAGCGCCTGATCTTCAGTCTCCTCATCTTCTAATTCCTCATCTAAACTTTCCCCCTAAGAAGCAACCATATCCTTTGTTGTGGTTTTCTTGGGTTGGACCTGATCCTTCTTCCTGTTCCTTCTTTCATATCTCTCCTTTTTCTATTCTACTTCCCACTGAGGACAGTTTTTGATGAGATGGTCAGTCTTACCACATTTATAACATCCCTCATTGGTTGGCCTTTCTGGGGCTTTTGCTTTGTTGTAGTTTCCTCCCCTAGAGATGCCCTCCTTCCTCATGAGAAAGTTTATGAATTCTTTGGTGATCATGGCCATCTCATCATCCTCCAAATATGCTCCCTCAGTGATTCTTAGTGATAGAATCCTTTCCTTCTTTGGACCATCCATCTTCATTTTCTACCTTCTCAGTGCATAGGCAGTGGGGTTTCCAATCAGCTCATCTAATCTCACGGTTGCCATATTTTTGGATCCTGGATAGCAATGATTTTTTCTTTCCCAGAAAATAGGCAAGACCCTTTTTAGGATCTTCTCAACCCTGTCCTCTTCAAGCATGACTCTTCCAAGAGACTTAAGTTCATTAGTCAAGGTTGTGAACCTTGTGTAAATCTCTTGGATAATCTCTCGTTCTTTGATAGTGACGTTTTCATACTGAGAGTATAGTAGAGTACCTCTTGACCTTTTTACCTGAGGTGTTCCATCATGGGCTACTTGCAAGGTATCCCAGATCTCTTTGGCAGTGGTGCAGCTTTGGATTCTGCTGTACTCGTCTAGACCTAGTCCACACACTGGCCACTTTTTGGCCTTTGCATTCTTCTCCCATTTCTTCAGATCCTCAGCAGTGCAATCAGCTCTAGTCTTTGGTATATCTATACCTTCAGCAGTCTTCATCATGGTAGCTAGAGGACCATCAGTGACTATGTCCCAGAGTTCATAGTCTTCTCCAATTAGGTGGTCCTTCATCCTGTTTTTCCACCAAGAGTAATACTGGCCATTGAAGAGTGGTGGCCTTGCAGTTGATTGACCTTCCCAGTTTCCAGGTGGTGCACTCATCTTGATCTTCTCCAAGGTGTTAGCCTTTCAAGGATAACATGCTTTGATACCAATTGATGTTTTAGACGTCAATACCACACAATTATATAAGTTAATTGTGAGGTGCCCAATTTTTCGAGTGATGTCTAACTGGAAGAACCTGGTTCTTCTTGATGTACTTACTTCTATTGTTGCGGAGTATTAAAAGCAGTAAAGTAAAAATACAGAGATCTTTACGTTGAAAACACCTGGCTCAAAAGGTGAAAAAACCACAACCTACTCCTCAGTAGGATTTTCTCAAACACTTCACTAAAAACTCTGAGCCAAACTGACTTACAAAATAAACTCTTTTGGAATCACAGGACTAACTCTAATCCCTTTGTAGTAACTAGCCCCTAGCTAATTTCTACAAGCTTCAAGTTAACTCTAACTTTAGCAATGCGTACCTATTACAGTTGCTTCTATAAAAGCTGAAAAGATACAATATTAAAACTCCTACTACAATGAACTAGACTCAATAATTAATCAGATGGAACTGGTTCTTCTAGTTGAACTGTAGCCTTTGAATCGCACAATGATTCTTCTAGCAAAATAACTCTGGGAACTTTGCTTTCAGATTTTGATTCACTTCAGCTTTTGTNTTGAATCGCACAATGATTCTTCTAGCAAAATAACTCTGGGAATTTTGCTTTCAGATTTTGATTCACTTAAGCTGTTGTGCATTTTTTCTAGTAGAAATACATCGAGTATTTATAGAGTCAGTTGTTGATCTTGTCATCCAATTCTAGTCCAACTCTACCTGGGTGAACAAATTCGTATCAAACTCAACTTCCTTTCTTTTGTTACTTTCCTTGCTGAATTCGACTTCAATCTTCTCATCATTTTGCAATCTTTTCGCATTAGGAGACAATCTCTTGGTTCATTGATATTTTACATTCACAAATATCTCCTATGCATATACGGTTCACGATGTGTGCTCTGATGGACCTGGTTCAACTGGTCAGCCATTTGTCAATCTTCAAACTATGCAGTGACATGGGTCATCACGTCGTTTAATAGGTCTGATTATTCGTTTTATTGATTGTTTCATAATACTGTCTACTGGTTTGTGTATTTTCTGTAGAACTGTTATATTTTCCTTAAAAATATGATCTTGTGTATTTTCCTTAGAACTCTTTAATGATTTTCGAAGTATTTCATTATTTGTGTGATACTTTCCTTGATTAGTATTGATCCCCTGTGATTTTAAACTCATTCGAGATTCTCTTGACTAATTTCGAGAATTAAAATTGTACTCTGCCTTATTTTTTATGTGTATAAATATGTTGTCAAATGTTTCTTGTATACTTTCCTTAATTGTGTATTATGTATTTAGACCTAATTGTACCCCATATACTTTTACTACTCCTATTATGGTAAAAATTAGTTCTAGAATTGATTCTTTTCCTTGTTTAATACTGATTGTATCCGTTTGAACTATGACTCCCTAATTAAAGGGATTCCGGGTATTAATTGATTCTGATTGAGATTATTTCCATAGCTGTGCTAAATCAGTGCTTTTTACCTTATTCTGTTGCATTTTTTAAACTATAAATACCTCTACTCTCTTCTTAGCATAGACACACGAATACACTGTTCTGAACTCTCTCACACATATACACATTCTCTCTTGTTATTCTTGCTGGTTACTTGCTATTCTCAGTCGGCTGCAAGCCAAGACTGAGTGATTATACACACTACTGCTCTTCATTCTGCACTTATTCTCTCCTTTAACTAGTATGTTTTCAGTTTAACTTGAAGCTTCCAAAACAATATGTTTTAGATTTTATTGCAATTCCTTTTGTTTCTACTATGCTTTTACTTGTGGTTCTGCTGTCTACCTTTAACTAGCATGTCTACTTGTTATTCTACTCATGTGACTATCCCTTCCATGTAGTTTCAGCATGTTTTATTGCTTTCTTATGTATTTCACTACAATTCTACCTTACATCTGATTCCCAGCACTATAAGCATGTACTTATGTCATTTAGTTACTATTTAATCATGAACCCTTTCCCTCTAAACCTATGTGTGACTCTGTTTGTTATGTACTTCCTCTTTAGCACCCCTCAATCTGATTCTGCTAAGTTCTAGGCATGAACACTTTGTGACAAAACTATTTATGTGATTGTAAAAGTTCTGTAATACTTTAGTATTTCTGTAGTGTTAACTTGTATGCAAATTTGTTTTCATGTGTGACCTACTTGTCCCCATCCCTTTCTACCCTGTTTGTGACTGTTGAAGTAGTTCCCTGTACTTGTCCTATATGTGTTGCTTCCCTTTCTTTCAAACAGTTTTCCTTAATAAAATGCTCCTGTTGTTTCCAAAACTTATTTTCAAACAAGTTATTTTCAGAAACAGTTTCAAAACTATGTCAAGCACCCTCACATATACTCTTAAAAGTCTAGGTTCTTCCCCTTTAATGTGTGACTGCTTTGGGATCCCTATGAGATCCATCTGAACTCTAACACATTAGAGCTGGCCCTTCCACACTACAGTTACTCAATTTGGTTATGAATCTGGGTGTGAGCACTGCCCGGGATCCCTTGAGATCCTTAGAGAACTCTGACACACCTGGATTATGTGAAAGGATGTGAACCAATGGTATTTGAGGCATTCTGGAGATTTTGGGCCTATCAGTAGGCTCCTTATAGTATTTCTTCTTTTCTTTTTTCAATTATGTAATTTGTGCAAATGGTTTGTAATAATTATTGTAAACAACTCTTGGGTTGGATCGTGAAAAGGGAGGGGAAACTATGCATGTTTTAGCTGTTAAAAGGGTAGAAACCATGCTCTAGGCTTTTATTCCTTATTTTTACAATAGAAGCCATGCTTAGGCCCATATGTTCAATTCATGCATTAGAAATCATGTCTCTTAGGTCCTATGATTATTGTTTCAGCATGTGCATTCTCATATCACTTAAAAAAAATCTTGTGCTAATAACCAGTATTTTACAATTATGTTCTACACTTAGAGATCTTGTTTTAGGTTAAAACAATATTAACCTTCATATCTTCTGCATATTCTAAAAGCATGTTCAAACGATGTAACATTTATGCATTTAGAAGAATCCTGCTTAGGTTCTGCATATTCCTGATCTTTGTGCATTAGATACCATGTTTAAGTCTGCATTCATACATGTTTAAATACACCTATTTTGACCACTAATGCACAAAAGGAATAAAAACACTTCACTCAGTTTTGCAAACTAGTAATAATTTATGAACTCTGAACACTTAGACAACATGTTTTAGGTAATTCTAAGCAGTCTTTTCTCTAAAGTAATTCTGGCAGTTGGTAAATTGTCTCACACCTAGACAAGCCTTAGGTGATAAATTCGTTTAAAACTGGAAATATGCTTCCCTGTATATGCTTCTTAATGCTTAACAGGTTTAAAAATTAGTAGGAAAACTGATTAGGACCTTTCTGAGTTATACAACAAATCTGCTATCTGTTTATATTCTAAAATCACCTAGCTATCATGCCTTAGGATTCTTAATTAAACACTGTCGTTAACTGTGTTTAAGTCGTGCTTCTTTTTTTGGATTACTTGTGGAGGTATACTTGGGCCTTTATCTGTTTTTCTGTGTTTCCCCCTAATAGTAGTCCTATATGTTCTTATTTATTGCTCTAGTATTTTGCCTTTGAACCCAGGGGTCTGCATAAAACCTCCCTCATAGGATAGAAGTCCTAAACTCCTCCAGGACTATAGGAAGGGACGAGTAACAGCATGCAATATAGGTCGCTGACCAACACTCATTTTAATTACCTTTACGGGGTGGGAAGGGTAGATATGGACATGATGACCGGTGCGCTAATACCATATTTAGCCCCTCTTTGATGAGTGACACACCGAGTATTGCATTGATGTGATCCATATGAAAAACAACCTAGGACATCCCCCTATCCCCCATATGCATGTTTAGAATATAACTCTTTCAAAAAATTTCACTTAGCTATTAAATATTTTTAAACTTAGTAACACATGTGTGCTCAGACTGCGAAACTTTCAAGATTATTTACTTTTTTCTTAAACTTTAATTGCCTATCTGCTACTTGTACAAATTCATAAAGTTGTTTGACCGGGAACCACAATTGTGGATTCTGAGGGTTGCCTAACACCTTTTCCTTAAAATAATTTCAAGCCCTTACCCTATCTCTGCTCACCAAATCTTGTCTGTAGATAAATAAAATAGATTCCCTAACGCACCTTAACTCGTTTTGTGGTGACTCTTCAAACCTTGCATACCCGAAACGATTTGTCCCAATAATGTCAAAACACTTGACTGACCTCGAAAGGAGTTGGAATAAGGGGGCGCGACATTCACCCAATTCGTCTGGGATCCGGTAACAAAGTGGCAGAGATTACCCTCCAACATACCATTGAACCACTCCGTCTGTCCATCAGACTGCGGATGAAAACTTGAGTTATGACTCAATTTTGACCCAAGACACTTAAATAGTTGGGTCCAAAAGTTGCTAGTAAAGCGTGAATCGCGATCACTAACGATGTCTTTGGACAAGCCCCAATATTTGACGACATAAGAGAAGAAGAGTTCAGCTGTATCTTCTGTTGATATATATTGAGGTGCTACAATAAACGTGGCATACTTGGAAAATCGATCTGCCACAACCAAGATAGTTTTGAGATCTCCGACCTTGGGCAATTAGGTGATAAAATCCAGAGACACGCTTTCCCAAGGTCATTTTGGAACATCAAGTAGTTCAAAGAGTCCCGCTTTTGTCAAGTGGTCGGACTTGTCCTTCTGACGTACTAGACAAGTCCTCACATACTGAGCAACGTCATCGGCCATTTGAGGCCAATAATATGCACAACGATGTAATGCTATGGTGTTCGCCGGGATGTCCGGTCAGCAGAGTGTCGTGACATTCTGCCAGGAGAGTTCTTCTTAGATCTCCTCCTTTAAGAAAATAAAGTCGGTTCCCTTTTTCCTTCAAGAAACCATCTTCCATGTAGAACTGGCGAGTTTTGCCCTGTCCTACTAGATCAACGAAATACTGTGCAGCGGGATCCCTGATGAGTAGATCCTGTATCTGGTCTTTTATGGTGGTCGCTATTTCGCTTCCCCTTAGGGTAGCGAGTAGGAACACCGATGCTATGTCAACTATCTGACTGAGCGCATCAGCAACATGATTAATATTCCCACTTCGGTACTCCAGGTTGAAGTAAAATTCTGCCAGGAGTTCCTACCACCGGGCCTGTCGGCCATTCAGCTTTGGCTGGGTCATGAAATGACTAACAACTATGTTGTCCGTCTTGACCACGAACGGGGATCCCAACATATAATGCCACCAAAGACGTAAGCAATGAACAACATCCAATAATTCTTTCTCATGGGCGACATAGTGCCGCTTTGTATCCTTCAGTTTTCGGCTTTTGTATGCCATGGGATGTCGGTCTTGTAGTAAGACCCCGCCAAGAGCATAGTCAGAAGCATTCATCTGTACCTCGAACAAATTGGCCAAATCAGGATGGGCCAAGATAGGGCTACTATACATAGCCACTTTTAATACGTTAAAGGCCTCCGCTCACCTAGGACCCCAATCCCAAGGCGTGACCTTCTTGATGAGTTATGTCAATGATATTTCGATGAGGGAATAATTCTTCACAAATCGTCGATAGAAATTGCATAGGCCAAGGAATGCCCTCAAGGCGTGGATATCCTTGGGCAGCGACCAATCTGTGATGGTTTGGATCTTTTGATGGTCCATATTGATCCGCCCTTCCTCAATGACATGCCCGAGGAAGTCGATCTATTTTTGAGCAAATGAGCACTTAGATAGATTTGCGTATAATTTATGCTCCCGCAACTGGGCTAAGACCTTCTGCAAGTGCTCCAGGTGTTCTTCTAGAATTTGGCTATAAACCACAATGTCATCCAAATAGACCACCATGAATTCCTCAATGTTCTCTCGAAAGACTTGGTTCATCAGGGTGCAAAATGTGGCTGGAGCATTAGTCAAGCCGAACGACATAACTAGGAAGTTGAACGACCCATATCTTGTCACACAGGTCGTCTTGTGTTCATCGCCCTTAGCAATCCAGACTTGCCAATACCTTGTCGTCAGGTCAATTTTCGTGAACACCGTTGCACTCCCCAGTCTATCGAACAAGTCTTCCATGAGAGGAATATGATAGTTGTTCTTCACAATGATTTTATTTAGAGCCCGATAATCCACACAAAGTGGTAGACTACCATCATGTTTATTTTTGAAAAGCACAGGGGACCCATATGGGGACTTGGAGGGTACAATGATCCCTGTGTCTAGCATCTCCGTCAATTGTCTCTGAAGCTCGGTGAGTTCGGGTTGCGACATTCTATAAGGCCTACGGGCAGGTGGCTTCGCACCTGACACCAACTTAATCTCATGGTCCATAGTGCGTCTAGGCGGAAGTCGCTTTGGAATTTACTGTGGCATGGCGTCTTCAAATTCCAGTAGCAGCTCCTTTACGGGTGTAGGAAGGGGACCCAATGAGCATTCTACCTCTTCACTGCATAGGGTAGCCAAGAATGTAGGTTCATGTCTCTTGACTCTCTTTATCAGTTGTAAGGCCGAGATGTTCTCAGCGGCCATTTTCATGATCATCCGCAGAATAATGCAGGGCTTGGCCCCATTTACTCACATCATCAGAAGCATGTCCGCATATGGTACGAGCATGGTGTTGGTTTACCTCAAGAATTCCAGCCCATCTATCAACTCGAAGTCATCTATGATCACCATGCGCAAGTTGAACTTTCATTCATAAGGAACCCTCTTCACTTGTACTTCTTTGGCTATTCCACCCACTAGTTGAGGAGGTGAGTTGATAGTCTTGGCAGGACCTCTTCCCTTTCCTACAACTATACCAAGGCGATCCACCTGAGTTGAGGCCAAATAGTTGTGAGTAGAACCTGTATCTATCATCGGCGAAATGGGCTTGCCATTTACCTTCAGATCAACGAACATCAAGGTCTTCTCTTGTTTAGGAGGAGTCCCTTTATTTGTCTTCTTTTTCCCTTTCTTGGCGATTGTGCAGGGGTCCTTCTTCTTACAGATACTAGCACTAGTTCCCGCTAAAGCCTCAGCAATAGAACCAACAATTACATTGAAGGCAACGACTGATTCAGTCTGCTCCTCATTATCTGCTTCGTCATCCGTCCCATCATCATAAGCTTGGTAGGCGTTCATCTGTGCATGTGGGCATTTATTATTCCAATATGGCCCACCGTAATGACAACATCCTGAGGGGATCATTCTCCCCCGATCATTGTTGTTTGACGCAACACTGTTGCTGCCTGAGGATGGAGCCTTAGATTTGGCTGCACTCCGAGCTCCCCCACTTTTGTTAGGGCCACCATTGTTCGGCGGGCCTCCTTCGTAACCCGCTCGGACTGGGGGCTAAGGCCTATCCTTTGGAGATTCCATTTGATAGTCCCCAAGGCATTCCGCTTCTTGGATTTCCTTGGGTAGGGTATCTACCCTTTGTCTTTGCAGCTCCATGCGGGTATAAGGTTTCAACCCTTCAAGGAAGGTGAAGAACTTGTCTTTGTCCCCCATGTCGCGGATGTTTAGCATGAGAGCGGAGAATTATCGCACGTAGTCCCACACTGATTTGGTCAAGCAGATATCCCGTAGTTTTCTCCTTGCATTATACTCTACATTTTTGGGGAAGAACTGTAGGCGTATTGGTCACGCTCAACTATGTCTAATAAAAGACTAAACGGGCGTTGCAAGTATAATCCGGGGTATTAT
>ML306645.1:0-18669 GCA_005239505.1 Nicotiana paniculata
TCCTTCTTTCATAGTGAAGTTTTCATACTAAGAGTATAGTAGAGTACCTTTTGACCTTTTTACATGAGGTGTTCCTTCATGGGCTACTTGCAAGGTATCATAAATCTCTTTGGCAGTGGTGCAGCTTTGGATTCTGATGTACTCGTCTGGACCTAGTCTACACACTAGCCACTTTTTGGCCTTTGCATTCTTCTCCCATTTCTTCAGATCTGCAGCAGTGCAATCAGCTCTAGTCTTTGGTATATCTATACCTTCAGCAGTCTTCATCATGGTAGCTAGAGGACCATCAGTGACTATGTCCCAGAGTTCATAGTCTTCTCCAATTAGGTGGTCCTTCATCCTGTTTTTCCACCAAGAGTAATATTGTCCATTGAAGAGTGGTGGCCTTGCAGTTGATTGACCATCCCAATTTCCATGTGGTGCACTCATTTTGATCTTCTCCAAGGTGTTATCCTTTCAAGGATAACATGCTCTCATACCAATTGATGTTTTAGACGTCAATACCACACAAGAAGATAAGTTACTTTGTGTGTTACCCAATTTTCGAGTGTTGTCTCAATAGAAGAACCTGGTTCTTCTTGATGTACTTACTTCTACTGTCGCGGAATATTAAAAGCAGTAAAGTAATAACACAATGATTTTTACGTGGAAAACACCTGGCTTAAAAGGTTAAAAAACCAAGACCTACTCCTCAGTAGGATTTGCTCAAAACTCTTCACTAAATACTCTAAGCCAAACGAACGTACAAAATAAACTCTTTTATAACCCTAGGACTAACTCTAATCCCTTGGTAGTAACTAACCGCTAGCTAATTTCTACACGCCTCAAGTTAACTCTAACTTGAACAATGCGTACCTATTACAATTGCTTCTATGAAAGTTGAAAGATACAATATTAGAACTCCTACTACAATCAACTAGACTCAATAATTAATCAGATGGAACTGGTTCTTCTAGTTGATCTGTAGCATTTTAAAACAATGACTCTGCTAGCAAATTGACTCTCGGAACTTTGTTTTCAGACTTTTGATTCACTTCAGCTTTTGTGCGTGTATAATTCCAGCAGAAATACATCAAGTATTTATAGAGTCAGTTGAGCTTGTCGTCCAATTCTAGTCCAACTCTACCTGGGTGAACAAATTCGTACCAAACTCAACTTCCTTTCTTTTGTTACTTTCCTTGCTGAATTCGACTTCAATCTTCTCATCAGTTTGCAACCTTTTCGCATTAGGAGACAATCTCTTGGTTCATTGATATTTCACATTCACAAATATCTCCTATGTATATACGGTCATGTGCCAGCTATTCAGTTCAAGATGTGTGCTCTGATGGATCTAGTTCAACTAGTCATCCATTTGTCAATATTTAAAACTATGCAGTGACATGGGTCAACAGTTCCTAAGGTTGTATTTGATGTCTCGGACAAATATCATCCGATGCGGTACCGGCTCAATACCTAGGCGTCCAGCCTGGACCATGACAGGCGATAATACATGCACGACTGGCGGAACCCCAGTATAATTGCCATAAAATGCCAAAAAATGTAACTAGATCATTTCGAAGCATTGGTTATGGTTCCATGGGTCATATTTGATGTCCTGGACATATATCGTGCGATCTGGTACCGGCTCCGTACCAAGGCGTCCAACCTGGACTACGACAGGCGATAATACAGGCACGACTGGCGGAATTCCAGTTTAATTGCCATAAAATGCCAAAAAATTTAACTTGATCATTTCGAATCGTTGGTTATGGTTCCTTGGGGACCTATTTGTTGTCCCAGAAAAATATCATGCAATCTGGTACCGACTCCGTACCAAGGCGTCCAACCTAGACCATGGCAAGCGATAATACAAGCACGACTAGAGGAATTCCAGTTTCATTGCCATAAAATGCCAAAAAATTTAACTTGATCATTTTAAAGCGTTGGTTATGGTTCCTTGGGTCATATTTGATATCCCAGACAAATATCATGCTATCCGGTACCAGCTTCGTACCAAGGCGTCCAACCTAGACTATGGCAGGCAATAATACAGGCACGACTGGCGGAATTCGAGTTTCATTGTCATAAAATGCCAAAAAATGTAACTTGAGAATTTAGAAGCATTGGTTATGGTTCATAAGGTTGTATTTGGTGTTTCGGTTAAATATCATGCGATCCGGTACCAGCTCCGTACCTAGGCATCCGGCCTGGACCATGGCAGGCGATAATACAGGCACGACTAGCAATCCCAGTTTAATTGCCAAAAAGTGCCAAAAAATGTAACTTGATCATCTCGAAGTGTTGGTTATTGTTCCTAAGGTCGTATTTGATGTCCAAGACAAATATCATATGATCCGGTGCCGGCTCCATATCTAGGCGTCCTGCCTGGACCATGGCAAGCGATAATACTGGCACGACTGGTGGAATCCCAGTTTAATTGCCATAAAATGCCAAAAAATGTAACTTGATCATTTGGAAGCGTTGGTTATGGTTCCTTGGGTCATATTTGGTGTCCCGGAAAAATATCATGTGATCCGGTACAGACTCCGTACCAAGGCATCCGACCTGGACCATGGCAGGCGATAATAGTGGCACGACTGGCAGAATTCCAATTTATTTGCCATAAAATGCCAAAAAATGTAACTTAATCATTTCGATGCCTTGGTTCTGGCTCCTAGGGTCGTATTTGATGTCCCAGAAAAATATCATGCGATCCGGTACCGGCTCTTTGCCAAGGCGTCGGTCCTGGAAAATGGCAGGCGATAATACAGGCACGACTAGCTGAATTCTTGTTTCATTGCCATTAAATGCCAAAATATTTAACTTGATAATTTTGAAGCGTTGGTTATGGTTCCTTGGGTCATATTTAATGTCCCGAACAAATATCATGTTATCCAGTACCGGCTCCGTACTAAGGCGTCCGGCCTGGACCATGGAAGGCGATAATACATGCACGACTGGCGGAACTCCAGTTTCATTGTCATAAAATGCTAAAAAAGTAACTTGATCATTTTGAAGCATTGGTTATGGTTCCTCGGGTCATATTTGATGTACCGGACAAATATCATGATATCCGGTACCGGATCCGTAACAAGGCGTCCGGCCTAGACCATGACAGGCAATAATACAGGCATGACTAGCGGAATTCCACTTTCATTGTCATAAAATGCCTAAAAATGCAACTTGATCATTTCGAACCGTTGGTTATGGTTCCTAAAGTCGTATTTGATGTCCCGGACAAATATCATGCGATCCGATATCGGCTCCGTACCTAGGCGTCCAACCTATACCATGGCAGGCGATAATACATGCACGAGTGGCATAAACCCAGTTTAATTTCCATAAAATGCCAAAAAATGTAACTTGATCATTTCGAAGTGTTGGTTATGGTTCCTTGGGTCATATTTGATGTCCCGGACAAATATCATGTGATCCTGTACCGGCTCCGTACCAAGGCGTCTGACCTAGACTATGACAGGCGATAATAGAGGCATGACTGGCGAAATTCCAATTTAATTGCAATAAAATGCAAAAAAATTTAACTTGATCATTTCGAAGCATTGGTTATTGATGTCCTAGATAATTATCATGAAATCCGGTACCAGCTCCGTGCCAAAGGGTCCGGCCTGGACCGTGGCAGGCGATAATACTTGCACGACTAGCGGATTTCCAGTTTCATTGCCATAAAATGCCAACATATGTAACTTGATCATTTCGAAGCTTTCGTTATGGTTCCTTGGGTCGTATTTGATGTCCCGGACCAATATCATGCGACCCGGTACCGGCTCCGTACCAAGGCGTCTGGCCTGGATCATGGCAGGCGATAATACAGGCACGACTGGCGGAATTCCAGTTTAATATCCATAAAATTCCAAAAAATGTAACTTAATCATTTCGAAGTGTTGGTTATGGTTCCTTGGGTCGTATTTGATGTCCTGGAAAAATATCATGCTATCCGGTACCGGCTCCGTACCAAGGTGTCCGGCCTGGACCATGGCAGGCGATAATACAAGCACGACTGGCGAAATTCCAGTTTCATTGTCATAAAATGCAAAAAAATGTAACTTGATCATTTCGAAGCGTTGGTTATGGTTCCTTCGGTTGTATTTGATGTCCCGGACATATAGCATGTTATCCGGTACCGGCTTCGTACCAAGTCGTCCGGCCTAGACCAGGGCAGACGATAATACATGCATGACTGGCGGAATTCGACTTTCATTGTCATAAAATGCCAAAAAATGTAACTTGATCATTTAGAAGCATTGGTTATGGTTCATAAGGTTGTATTTGGTGTTTTGGTTAAATATCATGTGATTCGGTACCAGCTCCGTACCTAGGCATCCGGCCTGGACCATGGCAGGCGATAATACAGGCACGACTGGCAATCCCAGTTTAATTGCCAAAAAGTGCCAAAAAATGTAACTTGATCATCTCGAAGTGTCTGTTATTGTTCCTAAGGTCGTATATGATGTCCAAGACAAATATCATATGATCCGGTACCGACTCCATATCTAGGCGTCCTGCCTAGACCATGGCAGGCGATAATACTGGCACGACTGGTGGAATCCCAGTTTAATTGCCATAAAAGGACAAAAATGTAACTTGATCATTTGGAAGCGTTGGTTATGGTTCCTTGGGTCATATTTGGTGTCCCGGAAAAATATCATGTGATCCGGTGCAGACTCCGTACCAAGGCATCCGACCTGGACCATGGCAGGCGATAATACAGGAACGACTGGCAGAATTCCAATTTATTTGCCATAAAATGCCAAAAAATGTAACTTAATCATTTCAATGCCTTGGTTATGGCTCCTAGGGTCGTATTTGCTGTCCCAGAAAAATATCATGCAATCCGGTACTGGCTCTGTGCCAAGGCGTCGGTCCTGGACCATGGCAGGCGATAATACAGGCACGACTAGCTGAATTCTTGTTTCATTGCCATAAAATGCCAAAATATTTAACTTGATCATTTTGAAGCGTTGGTTATGGTTCCTTGGGTCATATTTGATGTCCCGGACAAATATCATGTTATCCAGTACCGGCTCCGTACTAAGGCGTCCGGCCTGGACCATGGAAGGCGATAATACAGGCACGACTGGCGGAACTCCAGTTTCATTGTCATAAAATGCTAAAAAAAGTAACTTGATCATTTTGAAGCATTGGGTATGGTTCCTCGGGTCATATTTGATGTCCCGAACAAATATCATGCTATCCGGTACCGTCTCCGTAACAAGGCGTCCGGCCTGGACCATGACAGGCAATAATACAGGCATGACTAGCGGAATTCGACTTTCATTGTCATAAAATGCCTAAAAATGTAACTTGATCATTTCGAACCGTTGGTTATGGTTCCTAAGGTCGTATTTGATGTCCCGGACAAATATCATGCGATCCGATACCGGCTACGTACCTAGGCGTCCAACCTATACCATGGCAGGCGATAATACATGCATGACTGGCATAATCCCAGTTTAATTTCCATAAAATTCCAAAAAATGTAACTTGATCATTTCGAAGTGTTGGTTATGGTTCCTTGGGTCATATTTGATGTCCCGGACAAATATCATGTGATCCTGTATCGGCTCCGTACCAAGGCGTCTGACCTAGACTATGGCAGGCGATAATAGAGGCATGACTGGCGGAATTCCGATTTATTTGCAATAAAATGCAAAAAAATTTAACTTGATCATTTAGAAGCATTGGTTATGGTTCCTTAGGTCGTATTTGATGTCCTAGATAATTATCATGAAATCCGGTACCAGCTCCGTGCCAACGGGTCCGGCCTGGACCGCGGCAGGCGATAATACTTGCACGACTAGCGGATTTCCAGTTTCATTGCCATAAAATTCAAAAATATGTAACTTGATCATTTCGAAGCTTTGGTTATGGTTCCTTGGGTTGTATTTGATGTCCCGGACATATAGCATGCTATCCGGTACCGTCTTCGTACCAAGTCGTCCGGCCTAGACCATGGCAGACGATAATACATGCATGACTGGCGGAATTCGACTTTCATTGTCATAAAATGCAAAAAAATGTAACTTGATCATTTCGAAGCGTTGGTTATGGTTCCTTGGGTTGTATTTGATGTCCCGGACATATAGCATGCTATCCGGTACCGTCTTCGTACCAAGTCGTCCGGCCTAGACCATGGCAGACGATAATACATGCATGACTGGCGGAATTCGACTTTCATTGTCATAAAATGCCAAAAAATGTAACTTGATCATTTAGAAGAATTGGTTATGGTTCTTAAGGTTGTATTTGGTGTTTCGGTTAAATATCATGCGATCCGGTACCAGCTCCGTACCTACGCATCCGGCCTGGACCATGGCAGGCGATAATACAGGCACGACTGGCAATCCCAGTTTAATTGCCAAAAAGTGCCAAAAAATGTAACTTGATCATCTCGAAGTGTTGGTTATTGTTCCTAAGGTCGTATTTGATGTCCAAGACAAATATCATACGATCCGGTACCGGCTCCATATCTAGGCGTCCTTCCTGGACCATGGCAGGCGATAATACTGGCACGACTGGTGGAATCCCAGTTTAATTGCCATAAAATGCCAAAAATGTAACTTGATCATTTGGAAGCGTTGGTTATGGTTCCTTGGGTCTTATTTGGTGTCCCAGAAAAATATCATGTGATCCGGTACAGACTCCGTACCAAGGCATCTGACCTGGACCATGGCAGGCGATAATACAGGCACGACTGGCAGAATTCCAATTTATTTGCCATAAAATGCCAAAAAATGTAACTTAACCATTTCGATGCCTTGGTTATGGATCCTAGGGTCGTATTTGTTGTCCCAGAAAAATATCATGCGATCCGGTACCGGCTCCGTGCCAAGGCGTCGGTCCTGGACCATGGAAGGCGATAATACAGGCACGACTAGCTGAATTCTTGTTTCATTGCCATAAAATGCCAAAATATTAAACTTGATCATTTTGAAGCGTTGGTTATGGTTCCTTGGGTCATATTTGATGTCCCGGACAAATATCATGTTATCCAGTACCGGCTCCGTACTAAGGCGTCCACCTTGGACCATGGAAGGCGATAATACAGGCACGACTGGCGGAACTCCAGTTTTATTGTCATAAAATGCCAAAAAAAATAAACTTGATCATTTTGAAGCATTGGTTATGGTTCCTCGGGTCATATTTGATGTCCCGGACAAATATCATGCTATCCGGTACCGGCTCCGTAACAAGGCGTCCGGCCTGGACCATGACAGGCAATAATACATGCATGACTAGCGGAATTCCACTTTCATTGTCATAAAATGCCTAAAAATGTAACTTGATCATTTCGAATCGTTGGTTATGGTTCCTAAGGTCGTATTTGATATCCCGAAAAAATATCATGCGATCCAATACCGGCTCCGTACCTAGGCGTCCAACCTATACCATGGCAGGCGATAATACATGCACGACTGGCATAATCCCAGTTTAATTTCCATAAAATGCCAAAAAATGTAACTTGATCATTTCGAAGTGTTGGTTATGGTTCCTTGGGTCATATTTGATGTCCCGGACAAATATCATGTGATCCTGTAACGGCTCCGTACCAAGGCGTATGACCTAGACTATGGGAGGCGATAATAAAGGCATGACTGGCGGAATTCCAATTTAATTGCAATAAAATGCAAAAAAATTTAACTTGATCATTTCGAAGCATTGGTTATGGTTCCTTAGGTCGTATTTGATGTCCTAGATAATTATCATGAAATCCGGTACCAGCTCCGTGCCAACGAGTCCGGCCTGGACCGTGGCAGGTGATAATACTTGCACGACTAGCGGATTTCCAGTTTCATTGCCATAAAATGCCAAAATATGTAACTTGATCATTTCGAAGCTTTGGTTTTGGTTCCTTGGGTCGTATTTGATGTCCCAGACCAACATCATACGATCCGGTACCGGCTCCGTACCAAGGCGTCCGGCCTGGATCATGGCAAGCGACAATACAGGCACGACTGGCGGAATTCCAGTTTAATATCCATAAAATGCCAAAAAATGTAACTTAATCATTTCGAAGTGTTGGTTATGGTTCCTTGGGTCGTATTTGATGTCCTGGACAAATATCATGCTATCCGGTACCGGCTCCGTACCAAGGCGTCCGGCCTGGACCATGGCAGGCGATAATACAAGCACGACTGGCGGAATTCCAGTTTCATTGTCATAAAATGCAAAAAAAATGTAACTTGATATTTTCGAAGCATTGGTTATGGTTCCTTGGGTTGTATTTGATGTCCTGGACATATAGCATGTTATCCGGTACCGGCTTCGTACCAAGTCGTTCGGCCTAGACCATGGCAGACGATAATACATGCATGACTGGCGGAATTCGACTTTCATTGTCATAAAATGCCAAAAAATATAACTTGATCATTTAGAAGCATTGGTTATGGTTCATAAGGTTGTATTTGGTGTTTCGGTTAAATATCATGCGATCCGGTACCAGCTCCGTACCTAGGCATCCGGCCTGGACCATAGCAGGCGATAATAAAGGCACGACTGGCAGAATTCCAATTTAATTGCCATAAAATGCCAAAAAAGTAACTTAATCATTTCGATGCCTTGTTTATGGTTCTTTGGGTCGTATTTTCTATACCAGACAAATATCGGGCGACCCGGTACCGACTCCGTACCAAGGCGTCCAGCCTGGACCATGGCAGGTGATAATACAGGCACGACTGGCGGAATTCCAGTTTCATTGTCATAAAATGCCAAAAAAGTGACTTGATCATTTCGAAACCTTGGTTACGGTTCTTAAGGTCGTATTTGATGCCCCGGACAAATATCATGTAATCCGGTAGCGGCTCCGTACCTAGCCGTCCGGCCTGGACCATGGCATGCGATAATGCATGCACGACTTGCGGAATTCCAGTTTAATTGCCATAAAATGCCAAAAATGTAACTTGATAAAGCGTTGGTTTTGGTTCCTTGGATCATATTTGATGTCCCGGACAAATATCATGTGATCTAGTACCGGCTCCGTACCAAGGCGTCCATCCTGGACCATGGCAGGCGATAATACATGCCCGACTAGAGGAATTCTAGTTTAATGGCCATAAAATGCCAAAAAATGTAACTTGGTCATTTCGAAGCGTTGGTTATGGTTCCTTGGGTCATATTTGATGTCCAACACAAATATCATGCGATCCAGTACCGGCTCCATACCAAGGCGTCCAACCTAAACAATGGTAGGCGATAATACAGGCAGGACTGGCGGAATTCCAGATTAATTACCATTAAATGCCAAATAATTTAACTAGATCATTTCGAAGCGTTAGTTATGGTTCCTTGGGTCATTTGATGTCCCAGAAAAATATCATGCAATCCGGTACAGACTCCGTACCAAGGCATCCGACCTGGACAATGGCAGGCGATAATACAGGCACGACTAGCGGAATTCCAGTTTCATTGCCATAAAATGCCAAAAATGTAACTTCATTATTTCTAAGCGTTGGTTATGGTTCCTAAGGTCGTATTTGATGTCCCGAACAAATACCATGCGATCTGCTACCGGATCCGTACCTAGGCGTCCGGCCTGGACCATGGAAGGCGATAATACAGGCAACACTGGCGGAATCCCAGTTTAATTGCCATAAAATGCCAAAAAATGTAACTTGATCATATCGAAGCATTGGTTATGGTTCCTTGGGTCGTATTTTATATCCTAGAAAAATATCATGCTATATGGTATCGGCTCCGTACCAAGGCGTCCGGCCTGGACCATGGCAGGTGAAAATACAGGCACAATTGGCAGAATTCCAGTTTAATTGCCATAAAATGCCAAAATATGTAACTTGATCATTTCTAAGCATCGGTTATGGTTCATTGGGTCATATATGATGTCCCGGACAAATATCATGCTATTTGGTACCGGCTCCGTACCAAGGCGTCCGGCCTAAACCATAGCAGGCGATAATACAGCCACGATTGGCGGAATTCCAGTTTAATTGCCCTAAAATGCCAATAAATGTAACTTGATCATTTTGAAGCGTTGGTTATGGCTCCGTGGGTCGTATTTGATGTCCCGGAAAAATATCATGCTATCCAGTACCGGCCCCATACCAAGGCATCCGGCCTGGACCATAGTAGGCGATAATACAGGCATGATTGGCGGAATTCCAGTTTCATTGTCATAAAATTCCACAAAATGTAACTTGATCATTTCTAAGTGTTGGTTATGGTTCCTTGGGTCGTATTTGATGTCCCGGACAAATATCATGCACTCTGGTACTGGCTCCATACCCAGGCATCCGGTCTGGACCATGGCAGGCGATAATACAGGCACGAGTGGCGGAATTCGAGTTTCATTGTCATAAAATGCCAGAAAATGTAACTTGATCATTTCGAAGCGTTGGTTATGGTTGCTAAGGTCGTATTTGATGTCCCGGACAAATATCACGCGATCCGCTACCGGCTCCGTACCTAAGTGTCCGGCCTGGACCATGGCAGGCGATAATACAGACACGACTGGCGAAATCCCAGTTTAATTGCCATAAAATGCCAAAAAATGTAATTTGATCATTTCGAAGCATTGGTTATGGTTTCTTGGGTCATATTTGATGTCTCGTACAAATACATGTGATCCGGTACTGGCTCCATACCAGGCGTCCAACCTAGACAATGGCAGGCGATAATACATGCACGACTGGCGGAATTCCAGTTTAATTGCCAGAAAATGGCAAAATATTTAACGAGATCATTTCGAAGCATTAGTTATGGTCCCTTGGGTCGTATTTGATGTCCCAAAAAAATATCATGCAACCCGGTACAAACTCCATACCAAGGCATCCGGCCTGGACAATAGCAGGCGATAATACAGGCACGACTAGCGGAATTCCAGTTTCATTGCCATAAAATGCCAAAAAATGTAACTTGATCATTTCTAAGAACTGGTTATGGTTCCTAAGGTCGTATTTGATGTCCCGAACAAATACCATGTGATCCGGTACCGTCTCCGTACCTAGGCGTCCGGCCTGGACCATGGAAGGCGATAATGCAAGCAAGAGTGGCGGAATCCCAGTTTAATTGCCATAAGATGCCAAAAAATGTAACTTGATCATTTCGAAGCGTTGGTTATGGTTCCTTGGGTCGTATTTGATGTCCCGGACAAATATCATGCTATCTGGTACCGGCTCCATACCAAGGTGTCCGGCATGGACCATGGCAGGCGATAATAAAGGCACGATTGGCGGAATTCCAGTTTAATTTCCTTAAAATGCCAAAAAATGTAACTTGATCTTTTCAAAGTGTTGGTTATGGTCCATGGGTCGTATTTGATGTCACGGACAAATATCATGCTATCCGGTACCGGCCCCGTACCAAGGCGTCCGGCCTGGACCATTGCATGCGATAATACAGGCACGACTGGCGGAAATTCTAGTTTTATTGTCATCAAATGTCAAAAAATGTAACTTGATCATTTCGAAGTATTGATTATGGTTCCTAAGGTCGTATTTGATGTCCATAACAAATACCATGTGATCCGGTACCCTCTCCGTACCTAGCCATCCGGCCTGGACCATGGAAGGCGATAATACAGGCAAGACTAGCGGAATCCCAGTTTAATTGCCATAAAATAACAAAAAAATATAACTTGATCATATCTAAGTGTTGGTTATGGTTCCTTGGGTTGTATTTGATGTCCCAGACAAATATCATGCTATATGTTACCGATTCCGTACCAAGGCGTCCGGCCTGGACCATGGCAGGCGATAATACAGGAACGATTGGCGGAATTCCAGTTTAATTGCCATAAAATGCCAATAAATGTAACTTGATCATTTCGAAGCATTGCTTATGGTTACTTGGGTCTTATATTGATGTCCCAAACAAATATCATGATATCCGGTACTGGCCCCGTACCAAGGTGTCCGGCCTGGACCTTGGTAGGCGATAATATAGGCGCGACTGGCGGAATTCCAGTTCCATTGTCATAAAATGCCAAAAAATGTAACTTGATCATTTGGAAGCATTGGTTATGGTTCCTTGGGTCGTATTTGATGTCCCGGACAAATATCATGCTATTCGGTACCGGCTCCATAGTAAGGCGTCCGGCCTAGACCATTGCAGGCGATAATACAGGCACGACTGGCGGAATTCGAGTTTCATTGTCATAAAATGCCAAAAAATGTAACTTGATCATTTCGAAGCGTTGGTTATGGTTCCTAAGGTTTTATTTGATGTCTCGGACAAATATTATGATATTCGGTACCGGCTCCATACCAAGGCGTCCGGCCTAGACCATGGAAAGCGATAATACAGGCACGACTGGCGGAATTCGAGTTTCATTATCATAAAATGCCAAAAAATGTAACTTGATCATTTCGAAGCTTTGTCTATGGTTCCTTGGGTCGTATTTGATGTCTCGGACAAATATCATGCGATCCGGTACCGGCTCCATACCTAGGCGTCTGGCCTGGACCATGGCAGGCGATAATACAGGCACGACTGGCGGAATCTCAGTTTTATTGCCATAAAATGACAAAAAATGTTACTTGATCATTTCGAAGCGTTGGTTATGGTTGCTTGGATCATATTTGATGTCCCGGACAAATATCATGTGATCCGGTTGTCACACCTCCTTTTTCACCCGGTAAGGGTGGGATAATGGAGTTTTTCCAATTTAAGTGACATAATCGATTTTGGGATTTATTGATTTTCAGAGTCGCCACTTGGAATAGTTTATGGTGTCTCAAGTCACCGGTTTAAAATACCTAATCGAGGAAAAATTGACTCTGTTTTACAGTCCACGGACACAGAAGCCCGGGTAAGGAATTCTGTTAACCCGGGAGAAGGTGTTAGGCACTCCCGAATTCCGTGGTTCTAGCACGGTCACTTAATGATACATACTTGGATCAAATTATCTAATTACTCATTTTTAGGACCTATGTGTATTTTGCCTTTTACCGCTTTTATAAAATTATCCTGAGACGAGTCACGCGTACGTATACTCATTTTATTTAGCGTGCTAAAAACCATGTCACGTGTACGTGTACACGATTTATCGTGCTCAATAGCAAGCTACGATGATCCATGAATTGATTAATTTTCCCTAAATTACTTTAAAATTTGTTGTAAGGGTATGAACCCACTTATAAGATTTAGTAGCACATTTTAATATCTAAACTACATCTAGCGAAATTAGGAGCGGTATTATGAAAAGAAGCAACAAAGGATTTCAGCTTTAACAAAATAGAGCCATTAGATTCGGAGATAACATTTTGTAACCTCAGGTGGTGATTTAGGCTCATAAATAGTATCACAAAACGAAACCAACAACATCTGATAAAAGCAACTAGCAGGAACAATAAACTAAAAAAAAGTACCACCCAGATTCATAATAAACATTGAAAAATCACAAAACTCACATATCACATTCCCAATTTGAAACAGTATTCTTCAAACAATATCAAACCAATTTAGAACTCAGTATTCAAACGAACAAACAATATCAAAACTCAGTATTCTTCAAACCAAACTTGAACCACACATACAAATAAATTACCGGACAAACAATTATAAAGCACGGAAGTAATCAATAAAGTAGAATTGGACCTTTCAATAGCTATTTCTCTTTTGAAATCATATATTAAAGAAAAGATCTTAACAACTGAGCACAGAGAAAGATTTTATCTCATTTATCATCATCAAATCCTGCACAATAAACATAAAACCTTGAAGAGCAGTAAGAGATTGACCTTTCAAGANAACTGTTGTTTTCTGTGTTAATGGGGTTGCCGTCACGTGCTCATCCGTGCGCTGTGATGGATGACCAGACATGCCGGTTGTCAGGAACGGCGGCTGGCCAGTGAGAATAGGGGGTGCAGGCGGTGGCGTTTGTTTTGTGCAAGGGTTGTTCTGATGAGAGGCGGAAAAAGAGATCTATTATGATGAAGGGAAGATCCCGGCGGGTCTGAGAGCGGGGATGGACGGCGGTAGAGGCGAATGGCGGAAGGGTGCTAGCTGCTGGTGAAGAGAGAGATCGATGAAAAATGGTCCTCCATTTATTTATTTTGAAGAAAGAGTTTTATCATGTGTATGTGTGTCTGTAGTTTTTTGGACGTGGGGGGTCATGGGCGGTTAGTTAGGAATTGTGGGGGTGAGGCATGAGCGAAATGGGGAAGTGGGAAAGGTGGGTGTTATTATATATATATATATATATATATATATATAAAACTTACTTTTAGATTTAAAGAAAACTATATAAATAAGAAAACCCAATATTTACACTATAGTTTAAATTATACTACGAAAAATACTATTATAACTTGCATTTATATATATATATATATATATATATATATACATTTTCTTCTATTTAAACATAAGAACAAATCTTATATTCTAAAATTGTGAATATTTTTTGTAGTTTTTAATTTTATTAAATAAAACCTATTAAGTGTAAGATAAAAATTTAAAGTATTAAGATTAGACCTAAAAGAAATATTTACACCAAAATAGTATATAATTTGGGTGTGGTCAAAAATTAGTCGTTCACAGCATGCCCCTCTTTGCTTTGAAACATGGAGAGTTTTCAGGCAAAGAAAATGAACAAGATGACTGATTTTTTACCTCACTATTATTTAAGAAGGAAAAGAAGATAAAGAAGGTATTGCGACCGAGCCTTGGTTTTAGGCAGCCTACATATCCCGAGTTATAAGGGAATCATGTCAAGTGTAGTCCAGGTGAAAGAAGGATAATGGAGTATAGATAGAGAGTCGAGCGAAGTTCCGTCGAGGTTCCGATCCGCAGTTCCGACTATTACATCAAAATGAACAGAAAATTACATATTCTTAAAATCTAAGAGTTACAAAATTCCTATCTAAATGTCATCTAGAGTCTTGTTGTTGATTCTTAACTTGCTTCTTTCATTGACTTTAGACTGAAACTCGATGCTCTCCGATATAAAAGAAAATGAAATATTCTCACAGGCTTGTTTCTTGATCAGGTGATAAGAAGTTGTATCTTGAAATCCTTTGTCTCTGCATGCATTATGTCAAAGCTGGTTGCGGCTGGTATTGAGATCAAACATTCCATTTTATCTGGCAAGATCTGGACTCTTATGTTTTGCACATTCAATACATGCTTTGCAGAAAAATCTACAAGTTATCACAAACAAACAAAATGAACAAAAATTTCTGCCCTAGTTTGCCTAGGAAATTTTTGTGAGTTATTGAGAACACATTAAACTATCTTTGCTATTGCAGAATTAAGAATTGTAAAAGACATTTTTTTTTAATAGGGGATGTCGTACCCAGCGTTAACAAGAATGCAAGTAACCAGGGGATGCAGTACCCTGTGTTGACAATAAGATGAGGCTCATGATACTCTAGGATGCTATTAGGGAATTTCGTACCCTATGCTAGCAATAAAATGCAACCAGGGGATGTAGTACCCTGTGTTTGGAAATAAGATGAAGCTTGTGGCTCTCTGAGATGCTACTGGGAATGTCGTACCCTATATTAGCAACGAGAAATACAACCAGGGGATGTAGTACCCTGTGTTGGAAATAAGATGAGGCTCGTGGCTCTCTGAGATGCTACTGGGAATGTCGTACCCTATGTTTGCAACAAAATGACACTCGTGGCGATTTGAAATGCTACTACGGAATGGCGTACCGTATGTTGGCAAAAAGTAATGCAACCAGGGGATGTAGTACCCTGTGTTGGAAATAAGATGAGGCTCGTGGCTCACTGAGATTCTACTAGGGAATGTCGTACCCTATGTAGTCAAAAAGTAATGTGACCAGGGGATGTAGTACCCTCTGATTGGCAATGAAATGAGGCTCGTGGCTCTCTGAGATGCTACTACAAAATGTCGTAACCTATGTTGGCAATAAAATGCAACCAGGCGATGTAGTATCCTGTTTTTGCTATAAGATGAGTCTCGTGGCTCACTGAGATTCTACTAGGGAATGTCGTACCCTATGTAGTCAAAAAGTAATGCGACCAGGGGATGTAGTACCCTGTGAATGGCAATGAAATGAGGCTTGTGGCTCCCTGAGATGCTACTAGGGAATGTCGTAGCCTATGTAGGCAGAAAATAAATGCAGCCAGGGGATGTAGTACCCTGTGAATGGCAATGAAATGAGGCTTGTGGCTCCCTGAGATGCTACTAGGGAATGTCGTAGCCTATGTAGGCAGAAAATAAATGCAGCCAGGGGATGTAGTACCCTGTGTTGGCGATAAGATGTAGCCGGAGAATGTAGTACCCTCTGTTGGCAATAATTAATTCGACCAAGGATGTGGTACCCTGTTTTGAAGATAGCGTATTGGTTCCCTATAATGAAACTAAGAATAACATGATTACATGTATATTAGAAGAAAACCAAGGATTTGAGAACTTCACTTGGTGGTGTTCATCTTTTCACGAATTGTTTCCTAAAATTGTTCTGTTCATGTTCTGAACATAGAAAGATTCATTAGTTTTTAAAATGGTGGTCAGTTTGTGGCTTTGATCTTTTTGGCAACTTGACCTTGTGTCCATTACACTTGTTAGAAAAACTGACTCCATCAATGGTCGTACAAATTGCCTGGAGATTCTGTCATTGTTTCTGGAGATCTTCTTTCTCAATATTAGAACCTGAATATTTTGCGCCTATCACCATTTATGTTATGGTGCAAACAATCTTGCTCCCAGAATAACTTTTAACTGAGTAACTTTCGTTGACCCTTGACACATTTTTCAGTCCTTCAAGCCTTTTTCTCGTCAGGGAAGCTCAAAGATGGATTAATGCCTTTGCCCATAATGTTCATGCCCAGGATGTTTAGCTTCATATAATAGGAAAATTGTAACCAATTTTGCGGCCTTTTCTTTGCTTTGCTTTGATGAAATTAGACTGAAAGGGATTCAAAAATAAGGGTACGAAAGAAAACAAGAAGGTAAACTAATAGGTATTACAACTTAATCAAGAAGTATACCTTTCAGAGAAGAAAAATAAAAAAAGAAAAGGACTTATCTGGAGGAATATGCTGACTTCAATGAACATGACATGCACTTTGGACTGGATGCCCGATCCGTCCGAATCGTCTAATTCTCAAAATCTATTGTAAACTTCACTTCGAAACTGAGTTATTTGTATTAACCATGCTTGTGCCGGGATATATGAATGCCTAAATCGATCAATGATGCCCTTTGTGAGTTTTCACCAATTGACCTCTCTCATTTGTCTTTCTCTCAACTCACTATCGCCTTATAGTGCCCGTGAAGGTTTTCACCAATAAGACTCTCTCATTTTATTTTTCTCTCTTTACAATGGCCGAGGCATCACTGTAATATACCAACTTAGCATTCTCGAAAGTTGATCAGAAGGTCTTAAAAGGGAAAGGTAAAAAGAACTATTCAACTGAATTACAACTTTTGGAACCATTTTGACGGAAAACCTTCAAAAAATAAAATAAAATCATGCTTCAAATTCTTTGACTACTGTGAAATGTAGATTTTTATTTTAGGGTGATCGAACCCCAGAGTGAGGCTGCCTACGTATCCTTTCGGAATCAGGTCGGACGTAGTTCAATTAACATGAACTTGTTTTGATGATTTTTTTTTTAAGACCAAGTACACTGGTTCCAAAAGAGGGGAAAACAAAGAAATATAAACAAGGCTTCAAAGGGCTAACTAGGGTTAAACAGTGTTTGGGTAGCGAGAATGATAGCCTTTCGTCATCCCAACCTGAGAATGCTAAGTATAAAATGCCCCCACAGAGTCATGTCAGACATAGTATCTCTTGACCGCATCCGCGTTGACAGATATGTCTGTTACCTTTCCTTTTATATCTGCCAAGTGTAGAGATCCTTTGACAATACTTTCTTGACGAGGTAAGGGACCTTGCCAATTCGGGGCGAACTTTCCTTTTGCTTCTTCCTGGTGCGGAAAGATACGTTTCAAAACAAGTTGTCCTACCTCAAATTGTCTTGGGTTCACTTTCTTGTTGTAAGCGCGTGCCATTCTTTGTTTGTATAATTGACAAAAAAAAATTGTCTCCAAACACTTTTCATCAATTAAACTCAATTGTTCCAATCGGGACTTGACCCAATCAGTGTCTTCGATCCCTGCTTCAACAAAGATTATGAGATAGGGAATCTCAACTTATTGATGCATTATTTCGAGATTAGACAGCTTTTTTCTGGGCATGAATTCTGCATGTGTCATGGTTTTAAAGCCAGCATTAACGAAACTGAAAAGGATAAGAAATTAACAAAACTTAGGAGAAGGAAAAGAGAGAATTTTACTAAGAAAATGGAACTATGTTTCATTGAATTTGAAAGGAAAGAAGGGTTAACATCAAAGAAAAGCAATTAAACTAAAATATCTAGATTACAACCCTTAAAATAATCCAAATACAGAAAAAGCAACAAAACAGACTACCAAGGCTCCTTCCTGATGTGAAGAGGAGTTGCTTCCCAGTTGTTGAGGAGGTATCTAGACCAATGAGCTGAACACTTGCATGGCTGGGGATTTCACCAACTTGAACCATATTGATCTCATAGAACATCTCTTTGAGACCCTAGCAAACTTCATCATTGTCATCCTATATGGATCCTTCCTCTTGCTTTTTTTCGATTTACAAAACTGCCTGACCCGCTTTGAATTTCTTGCGTGGTTGCCCTAAAGGGCTGCCTGACTCACAATTTTGCCCGACTTCATGCCATTCTCAACTATTTCACCAATCTT
>ML306646.1:0-63074 GCA_005239505.1 Nicotiana paniculata
AAATGATTATATCTTTAAAGCTTTCAATATAAACTGTTGTTTAAAAGTTTTCACCAATTTATTTGGGTTTATTGGCTAAGGCCTGATGTGAACAAACTGACGCAGTGCTGAGTTACCAGTGTTTTTATTGTGTGGTGGTTTTCGATTTCGGCTCGTATTTCTGTGCATTCTTCTGTGTACTATTATGTTGTTCCGTTGATAAATTTTCGGTAATTCCTTCCGCATTATATTGTCATTTTGTTAATTATATCGTAATTAGATAGATATTATGTTCGGTCATTTTTATATTGATGTCTGTTTAATTTATTAGACTAGTGGTGTCTTGACTAGTCCTCGTCACTACTTCACCGAGGTTAGTCTTGATACTTACTGGGCACCACTGTGGTGTGCTCATGCTACTCTTCTGCATATTTTTGTGCAAATCCCAGGTTTTTGCATAACGGTTGATCGATAGCTAGAAGCGCGGTTGCCGTTGTGGAGACTCAAGGTAAAGCTGTTTGAGCGTTCGCGGTTTCGGAGTCACCTTCTTATATTTAGTATTCATACACTGTTGTATTTATTCCGAACAGTGGTATTTAGAGATGTTAGTGTAAATTCCTTAAAGTTTATGACTTGTACTTACTGGGTTTTGGGATGATATGTAATGTATAGAGATTTTTATCAAGAAGCATTTAAAAGTTTCAATATTTTTATTTATGTTTACTAAATGTTAGGCTTACCTAGTCCTTAAGACTAGGTGCCGTCACGATACCCAGCGGAGGGAAAATTGGTTTGTGACACATACTTAGGCTTTTGTATGATTTTGTTGAGAAACTACGTTATTTATTGAGGTTTATTGCCATATTTCAGGTATCAAGTGATTTAGAGAAAACACGGAAGAAAACAGGTCAAAATGTATTAAAAAGGGAAAATTAACTGCTTCCAGTGAATGCTCTATGTGATCGCGAAGAACTCCATCTGATCGTGTATGTTCAACAGTTAAGCCATCGCGAACACGGCTGGTGTCATGCGAACGCGAAGAAGAGAAGTTGGTCAGCCACTTGTCAAACGTTCTACGCGAACGCGACTGTCGCTCGGCGATTATGTATCTTTGCAAAAACCATTTAATGTACGACCTAGCTTATTGAAAACATACCTTTGGCTTATTTTTCAGTCTCTTGATTAGAGAAGACAAGTTTGGGAGCTAGGGTTCTTACACATACACCTGGGTCTTGAAGATTTGAAGCTTTTCGTAATGAATTTCTTACCCATTTTTACTCCTTTATTTATTTCCTTGCTTTGTATTGTATATCTAAGTGTGTAGTATTTTTTCCAACACTTGAATCTTGTTTATGGGAATATTCATATTTAAAGTGTGGATTAAAAATCTTGTTGTGCGTTTGTATTGAACGATTATTATTTATTATGAAATGAGCTATTGTTTCTTTAGTTGTTATTGTTCTTTAATGTTTCAAAAGGGATTAGCTAACCCTAGGACTCGCCCATTAACTTCAGATTAATTTTGGAAAAGATAATTTGGGGTTTGGAAAGATTAATTAACAAGAACTTGAGGCGTTAACCCTCACTTTATAGATTCTACGTAGGGATAGGATAGAACTACTTGTAGTCATATTCGGATGTGCTTAACCTCTTAATTTTTTTAGGGATACTTCAATTAGGAAGTCTTGTTAGTCTTCGGAAGAAGCTAATAAATAATTATTACCCGAGGTTAATTAACATAAACTCGCTCATATTTGTAAAATCATGAAATATATTGGATCGTTACTTGAGTGTAATCTTCCTTATATTCATGCTTGTAGAAATTGATCATTTCACTCGCTTTCTAGGTTAGTTTACATTTTCGCATTAAGTTATAAATATTTTCTCAAAACCTTTCTAAGTGTTTGGCTAGTGCATAATAAGTGATAATTTTCTTACATTGCCTAATCGCCTGCATATTATTCTCGGTGGAATTCGACCCCGACTCATAGTTGGGTATATTATATTGCAGGCGACCATGTCCATTTGCTTTTTGTAGTGGATTTGGACATCATCAAAATTGGGTATCAAGCATGCCACAACTTTGTTTATGGACAAAAAGATCACACCCAATAACCAAGTTATTCGCTACTAGCTACTAAGCCAACTGGAAAAATAATTACCTAACAAAGAGAAAAACTAAACAAGACTAATCTGTTAAGGAAGTTGTCACGCCATCCATCATAGGGAAAAGTCACCTGGTTCAACACTAAAATATTTCTTGGGAAAGAACCGTAGCATAAAGAAAACCCAAGGAGATATATTGAAAAGTAAATTACTACTAAAGAGATAAAAATAATAAACTAAAAGAATAAATATAAAATAACTTAAAACTACTAAAGTAAATAAAATAACAAAAATGACTAATCCACAACTATATTAATCACAAAACAAGCGCGACAAGGGCACACAATATCCATACAAACTCATAATCCCGACAAGGGCATAAGTCAAGCATAAATATATAAATAAAGTGTGCTACGCCCCAACTAAAATTATAGTGTCCTCACTGCACAATATCAAGACAAAAAGCATAATAGTTAGAGGGGCTCCTTGAATCGGCCTCGCTCGGAGCTAGAGGTGGTGAGAAATTTGAGCTCCAAATCCTCCTTATCATCGTCCTCTGATTCATGTGAGCCATAGAATGAACTCAACTTGTGCATCATTTTGGACAGAAATTTTCTTTTCTTTTTCTCATGCTCCTTGAGCTTTAGTTGTTGCCTCTCAATCTTTCCTTGTCTTCGGCTCATGAGACCAATGTCTGGAGGATAGATAATTTGTGCAGGAATGGAGTGAATGAACTTTAGTTATGAGACATAACATGTTGGATGCAACTTAGATTTAGGAAGAAATAGAAATTTATAAGCAACTTGTCTAATTGTTTCCAAAACAGGGCATGCCCAAAATACTTAGAGATGAGCTTGTGGAAAGGATAAATTGGAAAGAGTGGATTGTCCGTAAGGCTGATATTTTAGGAAGATCCAATCTCCTATAAAAACATTCTTTCAATTATGTGAGCATCGGTTGAGGACTGCATTTTTTCCTCGGCTTTCACTAGGTGAAACTTAACTAGTTGTCACGTGGATTCCCTTGAGGACATGATATTTTCAATGAACCATTTGAAATTGTCCTTGCTTGATAAGGAAGATGGAGTTGTGGTGGATACCTATAGAGGAGCTCAAAAGCAGAGGTTTGGTTGGCAGTATGGAAAGTGAAGTTGTACAGATCGTTAGCTAAAGGGAGGAAATTATACCAGTCATGTGGAAAAATCAGTTTGAAAGCATTCGAGATATGCTTCCAGGCATATATTAAGTACCTCAATAGACCATATGTTTGGAGATGGTAAGTTGAGAATGTCTGCAATTGAACCCTTGAAGAGCTAAAAATTTAGGCAAAAAGTATTATAAAAGATAGGGCCTCTATCACTAGTGATGGTAGCAGGAAAGCAATGAATTTTAAAGATCTAGTCTAAGAAAATAAGGGCAACCGACTGAGTAGAGTAACTCCTTTTTATCTCATACTATTGTTCTCATGCTAGAGAAGCCTCGCTCATACATCTCCTTTTTGGCATTTATATACATTTAATTTCTCTCCAACATCACCAAAGATCCTTTCTAGGTACTCTATCATATGCTTTCTCTAAGTCAAATACAAATATATCATGTATAAGCCTATGAAACGGGCTCAAACCTATTTTTCATGCCCCAACCTGGGGAGGCGTGACTGGCACCCGATGTCGTACTAACCCGAGCGAACCACTATGTACTCATGATCATTCGAAGAACACCATAACATAGGCCGACTTCGTTGAACTCGTTCTTTTTGTAACTATTATGGGCCAACATGGCCACAACTCATAATGTATAACTGTAAGTGGGCAAACGTTGTTGTCACGCCCCAAACATGGGGAGACGAGATAACACCAGGTGCCTGACTTGACCGAGCATACCAACCTGAGACTGAGGGACTCTGAACATACAATGTGATATTTGGCTGCAGGGCCACATAGTAGGACAATTTTTGAAACAAAATATTAAACTGAATGGAGAATAGCTCCAACTGAACATCATTATAAAGCTGGTCCGTCAAGGCCGTCATAACTACTACAATTGACAAACCAAAAAAAATTATACATATGAGGACTACGAGGCTAACCTACTGCAATAACTGACAGGATATGTCTACAAGCCTCTATTGATGGATGTACTATGGTCGGAACATAGTCCCAACCTATCCATAACCTCTATATATATAAAATAGACTCCAAGGACTAGGCGTGGTAACTCCGGGGAACTGGAGCTTACCAACTAAACTTTTGTTTGGCTCTGTCTACTTCCATCTGTTTATCAGGACCTGCAGGCATGAACTACAGCGTCTTCAGCAAAAGGGACGTCAATACAAAATAATGTATTGAGTATGTAAGGCAATAGAATAACTGAAAGCTGAAATTGAACTGATAATATAAAAACTGAAAGTAACTGGAGTCAAAGATGATCAGAAGATATTCTTACCTACTGATATTGACTCAACTCTCTCAATATAGTAAGTAAAATAGTTGTTCGGTCCTATAAGGCTCGGTACATGTAATTGCTTTGCCGTAGTAGGCTCACTAATAGGTGCTCAACCTTATGAGGCTCGGTATCTCAGTAATACTGGGCTCGCCTATAGGCGCTCGACCACAGTATGGCTCGATACATAACTTACCATTGATTAGAGGTTTCCCAATAGGGGCCTGCCCACCGATTATAGCTCGATTATATATATAGACTCTTTGCTCTCTTGACTAAAAGAAGACAACAATTAACTGAATATAAGGTCCTGATAAGGGAGAATATTGTAACTTATGAGACTAGGATAATGTACATAAGTTCAGGAAAATGAACTTCTTTTTATGTTTCGTTATCAAATGCATGTAGCTACGGGAACATGCCAAAATAAAGGAAAGGTTTAGCCTTAACATACCTTATCACAATCTATACAATAAACATGTTGAACTCGCCTCCTTGTACTTTAATCTATAACAAGAATAATAATGTTATTGTTAAGCTACAAAAGATAAAACTATCGTACAGTGAACGACAACCTTATTTTATATTAAAACGGGCAACATCTCCCCTGTTTTCCTTGATTTTCCCAAGTCTATAAAAATATAAATAACACACGTTACCTTCAACTATATACTTTCAACACCACAACAAACCTAACAGCACTCAACACAAATCAATCTACACAACAACAAGTGCACAGACATCACCAACAAACCTATTAGTTAACACGTCGAGCGCAAGCTTGGATTGAAAACAAACCCCAACTCTTTTTCCCATCTCCCCTGTACTTACAAAACCATCCATAGGTCCATCATATAAACATATATATTGACATGAAATTCCAACCTTATATCCATCATATAATTAACATCAAATAACCCAACAAGATATAACAATGACATGGACAACTTCTAGGTATTTGTGGTCAATTATTCTCCTATTTACAACATCATCAACATACTAAAAATATTAACAAGAATAAAAACGATAAAAATATTATAACCAAGCTATTCCCCACTATTTTCATCCATATACAGTGATATACACAACTCCAAAATAGTCCAATAAGAGACAACAACTTCTTGTACCACTTCAAGTTCTATCTTGTAATTCTTCATAAAAACAACTTAACCAACACATAGATAAGGTTAAGAACAAGAAATAGGGTGTTATAATACCTTAAATAATCAGAAAAAACTCGAACCAAAGGTTTCCTTAGCTTACAAGCACCCTTAATGACCTCACAACACTATAGAGACTATCTTCTTCACTTAGGCTAATCTTTGGGGTTAGGTTTAGGTAAAACCACATTGTATTCGACTTGGAATCTTGGAGAAATGTGATATAGGTGTTGAGAGAGTTTAAGAATTTTCCTTAGTCGAAAATGACCAAAAATAAGCCTTCTAACCAATTTCAAATGTTCAAGGGACGTCCACCACCTAAGTGGGTCCCAATGTCATATCGACAAACGGTTTAATGAGTTATAACCTAGACGCATAGATCATCAATTTGGTAGGTGGATCATCCCGTAATTATATGTATATTGGGATAAAAACTCAGCTATATTTGACCTAATTGTCAGCACATTTATGAATGTTACTTGTGATGACATTTGCCAAATACTGTTCCACAACTCACTTGGCTTCAAAACATAGCACATGACTATCATACAACTAAAATAACTCATAACATAACCTCCTTATCATATTAAGCACCCCCAGTCTCACCCCATAAGTACATGATATAACATTCCCTACTTATCGACTTTCGACGAAACTTATTTTCTTCAATTCCATTTAGTTTCTAAGCCTTACAAACCTCTTGGTACTTTTTATTCATGATCTTAAATATTTTTAACCTCCAAGGTAACATTATTAACTTACTTTATGTACTTTCAAAGAGGATCTCATTTTTTAGCTTACATCAATTGACCTACGTCGTACGAAAACGTAGGGTATAACACCATTCCCCACTTTGGAACATTAGTTCTCGAATGTTGACTGATGCGCTTATTAGTATCATAAACTATAGCTCTTATGAATAATTTATTACGTTACTTTCCATCTAGGCAACTGTTCTGTGAATATATTTAAAGGTCGGGGCATTCCCCCATTTAGGCCTCTTTCTCACACCACGACTAGCGGTCGAAATTCTTCCAATCCCGTAACTGTTGCTACCTTCTATTGTGCAGCTTGTATGACTCTGTCCTTGCATGTGTGCCTATACGACTCTTCTCTCCTTTTTCCTCCAGCTATTAGCCAATCTCTAGGCCTCCCTTTGTGAACGTATACAAAACTATGACAAGTTGTCCCTCTTGTCATTTGTAGGTGTACTAAAGTTCTTCGCTCGATACTTTGGTGAACTTACGACTATTGCTATATTTTGCTTCATAGCCTCGATTATCTATCTTTATTCCTTTACTGCATCTGGTAGGTCATACTATCACTAAGTTAAGGAGTTTTTTATTTTATTACCGAGGTCCGCTGCCCCACTCCAGGTTACTCTTATGCTGCTTATCCTATATGTATAAATCTAAGTCCTTTAATGTTTCCTCATTACTATTCATCTTAAGAATGAAGGCCTAATCTCATCTCATACTTTGTAACTTTTATCCATCTATTGTTAATTCACCTTATTATTTATCTATAATCTACCACTTATAACTTGAAACCTCTTACGTAAAACATTGTCACTGGGGCTCACATCTCATCAGGGAATATCTTAAGTGATTTTCTTGATCTACCTAGGGACGATACTATACCTCAATAACCGTATTCATAGCATCCCAATGTGATTCGTCTTATGGGGATATTCTAATCCTGTGCAATTCATGAAATCCCTTTTCTTTGAATCATTACCCAATCAAAGGCCTAAATGCCATCCTCTTATCTATCGCAATTACACCCTTATTCTACTGCCACGACAGCATTTCAACACTTCTAAATGACACTAGTCTTAGACTCCTCCGAGTTCGTTCAGGCTATACTGAGCTTTATATAACTTACAGAAACTATTAGCTCTCTTGTTTTGATGGGCTTAATCCCGAGACCTTAATTATTCTTGTCACCTTCTCACCCACCTTTTCTTATCCTTACTCATGTCTACCTAAAACCTTGTCGCTCTACCATACTCTAACTTATGACATACGCATATCTATTTATACTACTCGTAATATTTCCTTAACTTGCTAGCACCATAGATTTCCTTATCTTTTTATAGAACCTTAATCGAGACATCACGACATCTCTAACTCTTCGTTGCTCTCTTAAATAGACCTCTCAGTATTAGAAATCATAGGCTGGAAGATATGCTACTGAAGACACCACTATCATTTTTGGATAATGAGTCACGGCACTTCTAGCCTTCTATCTAAAGTCTGGATTCACATCCTTCTACACTTGAGTATCGTGTACCTTCTTTACCTTTAGCTTACGTAACTTTAAATCACGCATCATATATTCTATTTCTTTCATAATCTCCCTTCCACATAGGTTGAATTCACATCCACACCTTTAAGCGCTACTATAATATTTGCACCTCTGGTGTGTACACAATCTGGAGGGAGCTTTATACTAACTTTTTATGGGGCTGGTACTCTGCTAACTAGATTTATTATAGAGACGTTATAGAATATGGTCGTTTTACTATCTCTTTTGTACCTCTGATATTAAGAGTGATTATGCAATTTTCTGAATCGCGATTTTTATAATGATCTTGATCTGATAATCGGATTCCTAATTTACTTAGCTATTGTAACTCTCGGGCTTCCTCTTCTCTCATAGCCTTTATGTAGGCTTAAGTTTTCTTCCAATCTGCAGCTCAAGGTATTAGTTATTGCTTTAGCCTTTCGTGGAGGCTATGGAATATCCATGTTATAATCTTCTAAAGATTCAAGTCTTTATCTGTGACAGACTCAATTCTTTATTTTAACTTATACTAGAGTCTCTTAAAGCTATATGAATGTCAACATATAACTACATGGATAATACTCTGAAATCTTAAGTGCGTTCATAATGTAACTACATGTGGGTCATTGATCGAATGATTCCTTTCATGTCTTCTCGGATTTCTTTAAAAGTAAGCAACTACTTTTCCTTGTCGCGGCTGCCATTTGTTGCATGAATACTTGGCTTATCTTAGTGCCCACACATATTGGAATTTTGTGCAACTCATATGATCTCGAATATTACTTTTGATTTTACTTCCCGTTCATTAGTCACGATAGGTTCAACTTTCTTATGGAGTGCATACAATGTTGTAGTGAGACTGTTGTTCCAAGATCATTTCTTCTTCAGGTCACTATGCTTAGGTTGAAGCCTTCTTCCTTATTTCCTCAGCTAGTCTTTCATTGTAGTCGGGGAACCCGATAGAATTTTTTATGTTCTTGCTCTCTTATAATTATCCTTAGTTACATACCTACATTCCCTTGTGCTCGTAGGGTTAATTATTTTTTATTTCCATAACACTTATACGATACATTTATCTATCCCAACTCCTATTTGAATATTTCTCCAGGATTACAACCTCGTATCTGCGAGACCGAATTCTCTGTGATGGGTTTCACTGTGTTTATCTTGCACAATCTATTGATTTATCTATGACCTCTTCTCTATCCATAACTAGACTCTTCCCGAATCAACTACTAACTACTCATTAGTCCATTCTCACATCCATATTTTTCGTGATCTATCTCGCATTATGTCATTTGTCTTAACTTACCTATAGCACTAGCTCCTTATGTATCAAGTGTCCATTCACACTTATTTATCAATAACATCCTGGTCGGGAACCCTTATTGCCTCTCCCCAGCGTTGTGTTTACATAATGTTCTGGAGACGTAACATATCTGTAGGATTTGAATAAATGCACTCTCATCCCTTTTGCCTCTTTACTGCATTCTTCCTTTACTATTCCATAGTTACCTGAACCACTTAAATCTGACTTAATACCATATCACACCATCTTCCTCCTTTTAGGGGAGTACTAACATTTATTGCTATGAAGATTTACCTACAAATATTTATTCGTCTTTGGCGTCTTTTCACATCTTCACTGACTCTTACTCACCTTGCGGTAATGTCATGACCCGATTTCCCCTCTGAAGGCATCGTGATGGCACCTAGTCTCTACGACTAGGTAAGTCTAATCGTGGAAAAACACATATTAAATAAAAGCAATAGAAATAAAGACGAAATAAGTGAGTCTACAATGAAAAACCTCGCCACTTGGCGCATAGAAAATACAACTTTTCCCAAAACCCGGATGATCACTTTAGTCACAAGCTCTGTCTCAAAATAGCTCTATACAACGAGAGGGAATTTACATGAAAAGGAAATCTATCTAAATCTAGAGTGGAAGGTGATTCGAAGGACTCTGCGGACGCGGAAGAATTACCTTTCGGTCTCCTCAAGCTGCTGTCCAGACCCCTAGCCACGAAACTGAGCGTTGGTACCTGGATCTGCACACGAAAAACATGTGCAGGAAAGGGCATGAGTACACCACAAATTGGTACCCAGTAAGTGCCAAGCCTAATCCCAGTCGAGTAGTGACGAGGTCAGGTTAAGGCTCTACTGGATTTTTATAGTAAAACAGTATAAAAATAATGTGAACAGAGAGGTATAACAAGCTAAGGCAAATCAATAGAAACAATGAGCAAAAAGGAAAAAAAATAACAGGGAGCCCTCGGGTCAACACAACAAATATCACAGTAATAAGTATGCAATGCAGTACAGGGGGAAAGCTCCCGGAATCTCGTCTGTAGTCCCAATTTAAATATGCAATGCAGTACAGGGGGAAAGCTCCCGGAATCTCGTCCGTAGTCCCAATTTAAATATGCTATGCAGTACAGGGGGAAAGCTCCCGGAATCTCGTCCGTAGTCCCAATTTAGATATGCAATGCAGTACAAATATAGGATACAATTTTTATTTAAAAGAGTTCAGGAAAATCACAGGCAAAATATGTATAAACTACCTAAGCATGGTACATATAATAATAACTAGGAAAAAATTCAAGTAAAACAGGTAGGCATGCTATTTCCTAATCTAAACTACATACTCGATACAGGAATCAGTGAAATAGGAGTGAAATGATTTAAGCCATGGAGGAAAAATGGAGTCTTTGCAACAATGGCCCGTATACGTACTCTTCACCTAACGCACACGGCGCCCAATCAACATGAATAGTATTAAAAAAGCCTAGGGGAAGTCCCCAACACGGAGTTAGGCAAGCCACTTACCTCGACTGCGCTACTCAACTCGAAACCACGCTCTTGCCATGAGTATCCGACTCCGAATGGCCCAAATCTATTCAATTCGATTGCATAATGTAAATATCACTTTAAGGAATCAAAATAGCTAATAAATTCGAGGCTAATACGCGAATTTAGGAAAAATCACCCAAAATGTCCCTCGGGCCCACGTCTCGAAAACGAGTGAAAGTTACAAATTTAGAACACGCATTCACTCACGAACTCACTCAAATCAAGAATCATCGACAACCGACGACAAAAATCCTATTAAATTCTCTAATTTTCTAATTAGGGAAACTTTTTCCCATTTGCATGAATTTCACCTAAATCCCTTAATCGCATGGAAGAAATGGCCATAGATTAATGATATACAAAAGTAATAGGGTTAGGAATCATTACCTATGAAGCTTATCCTCACAACTCACTCCAAATCGCCCACACCCGAGCTCCAATTGATTTTTGAAGTTATGAAATTCAAGCCCTCTAATATGATATAACTGCCCAGCGATTTCTGCACCTACGCCCCTTGGACCGCACCAGCGATTCTGCACCTGCGGAAATTCCATCGTAGGTGCGAAAACCCACTAAAAGGCCTGGGGCCGCACCTGTGGTCTATTAGCCACATATGCGGCTCCGCATCTGCGGAAAACCAATCGCACTTGCGAGGACTGGATGATTTGGCCAAGTTCGCACCTGCGAGCTCCTCGCCGCACCTGCGGAATGTCCATCGCAGGTGCGAGACACCAAAACCAGCAATGGTTCAGCTTTTTTTCCAAGTTCTAAATTCAACCGTTGAGCATTTGAAACATCCCCCAGGCCCCCGGGACCTCAACCAAACTTACCAACCAGTCCTAATACCTTATCCAAACTTAATCGAGCCTCCAAAACACATCACATAATACCAAAATCACCAATTATACAAGGATTCAAGCCTAAGAACTTATGAAATTTCCAAAATCTACAACCGATGCCGAAACACATCAAAACTAGTCCGAATGACCTCAAGTTTTACACACATGTCACAAATGATACAACATACCTACAGCCACTCTCGGAATTCCATTCTGAGCCCGATATCAATATTTCACCTATCGGCCGAAATCGCCGAAATTCTAACTTTCGCCAATTCAAGCCTAAATATACTAAAGACCTCGAAAGCACACACCGGACATGCTCCCAACTCGAAATCACCCAACGGAGCAACGGAATCGACGGAATCCCACTCCGGACCCGTCTTCCCACAGTTCCAAATATGGTCCAATTTTCTAAGGCTTAAACTCACATAGAAGGACTATGTGTCCAAAACCTCTCCAAATTTCACCACTCAATGTTCCAACAAGTTCCAAAAGCAAAAATAGAAATGAGGAAAGCATTTATTAGGGGATTGGGGCGCTAACTCTCAAAATGACCTACCGGGTCGTTATAGGTAACCCTTTTATACAAAGGATAACTAAATTTCTTATGCATGAGGTAGACACCTAGTGTAACTAGCACACTTAGTCCCTTAAGCTTAATGTTTCTCATAGTGCTTGCTTTAGGGAATCGTCTTCCTGAATGACCTTTGAAGGTTATTCTTCCATTGTCTATTCTATTATTGCCGGAACGCGATCTCTAAAATTCTCATGATGCCGACTATTGTCAAATCCTTCAATCCCTAATCATGCTCAATTTATCTTGTTCACTAACCCATACTAATTTCTATTACTCCTGGGGTCTAACTTTTCCTTCTGGTAATTACGTTGGAGTCACCAACTCATTTCTCGAAATGAGGATATGACTTTATTTATACTCTTTTATTGTCTCAAGCCATTTCACCTATTGTATTTTTCCTCACTTGACTATAGACTCTATCATCCTATCATATTTTGATTTAACGTTATCATCCATTTATCACATCTTACTCATAATTCTCCATTTACTCTCTTCTTATTCTTTTACTAATATTTCTGTCTATTACTTTATTCCGAAAACTTTAAACAAAGAATTCTTTTTCATTTAGCTCCCCTTGCTCCATCTACTAGCTTTTTGGGTCACCTAACATTCTCTCTTTACTAGGGACGGGAGTCATACTAAGGTAAATATTTATCCCTTCTAGGATCCCGGTGATTTTCTTCTAAAATTTCTGAACATTCTAGTATTCATATCTGACTGTACTATTTTAGAGTGCACCACTTGGTGTCTCACTGTTTACCGTGAAAATGGTAATTACAATTATATCTGATTTTGTGGTTCTAAAAATATGTGATTTATTCTAATACTAGTTGTTTAGGCAATAGATGTTAAGTGAGAGTTAAGAAAAATGAGATAAGAGAAAAGGATAATTGAATTGTGCAAACCGAGAAGTTAAGAGACGGGGTCTCGAGCTTGGTCGAAATAGGGCCACGAGATCGAGCTCGGGGGCTTGACAAAGGGCGGTCGATGAAGATACAACAGTATTGAAGGCCTCGAATATGGCCTCTTTATGATCAATAATGAGAAATAAATGAAGGACAATTAATGAACACAACAAATGAAAGACAGTAAATCAATGGAACAATTGTAGAGAATGTTTGAGTTAGAGAGCAGAGAATGTTCTTGTTCTTGTATTAAATATCCTAATGTGTTACAAAATGACAAGGGTCCCCTTTATATAAGAGGGGGAATTCCAACATAGTACATGTGTAATTATTACAGAGATAAACAGCTGGTACAGCTATTTAATGTCAAGGTACGGACTTGTACTATTCATACAGACTTGATCAGCCTTAACCACGTGCCACTTGAGAATTTCCCGCTTTTCCATGATGGCAATCAATTTACACTGCCTCGAGGTCGAGCGTGGAGAATCCTCGACATGCTTCCTCGATGTCAAAACTCAAACTGCTTCGAACCCTCTGAAGACGGGCTATGGAGTTCCATAATAATCATAAAATTAGGCTCACCGATTTTATCCGTAGGACGTCAGCCTCATCAGAACATTAAATGATGTGACATAAAGGCTGCGTAGAGGTCGTTGTCAGCATGATTCTCGAGATGCCCATGAACCGCTATTGGTTTGACCTTTTCGCTTCCCAAACGTGCCCAAATGGCTTCTATAAATACTTCAATCATTTTCCTTTCACAGTTTTACAACATCTTCAAGTCTTCAAAACTTAGCTAACTGTTTTCTGCTTTTATCCTCTTTCTCTTCTTGCTTCTTCATTTTCTTTCTGTGAAAATCAGTTACAAATATGGAAAAACCCTCTAAAACGGTACCTCAAAAAGAGGGAGCCACTTCTTCATCACGCCCGTCTAAGGGAAAATCAAAAACTCCTCCGAGTATCGAGCAGTGCATTCCTAGTCCCTTTGACACCGTCTCCGATTTTACCATGGAGAAACCTCCTTCTACATCGGGCCGATGCGAGCCCATGTCTCGCTACTTAAGTGTAGTGGCCGATATAAAGAGGATAAAGATAGATTGTCGTTGGGGGAAGGCAGCGCAATTAGAAATCCTTACAGCTAAGGAAAGCATAGTCACAGATAAAGCTGGCTTCCTCAGTGTATATACATACCCTTTTACTTTAGGCCCCGTCGATTCTTCTTCTCCACCGATAGACCCGGTGATTCTCGACTTCTGTCGTCAGTACCGAGTGACCCTCGATCAGATTTATCTCTCTTTATGGAGGATTGTATATATGATTCGATATATATCCAACATGGTCGAGGGAATGACTTTCACCCTCGATCACCTGATCAGATTGTATAGCCCTCGTCTCTTCCGAGGGGGTTTAATTAAGTTGCATTGTCGAATTGCCAAGGCGTTCTTCGCCTGCATCAACGAGGAGAAAGACTGGGGATGGATGAGCCGATTTGGTAGAGTTAGAACCCCAGACATCATCCCTGCGGATAGAATTCCATTCCCGGAGGAATGGAACGTGAAGCGTAAGTATCTCCACATCGAGTATGTTTTATCACCTCTTTTTCTTCTCCCGAACTGACCTCCTTCTCTTTTGATTGATTTTATACTGATTGTGTAGCCACCATTTGGTTCCCCGGCGTGGTCCAGGACCTTCTGGGATGGATCAACTTTTGGACTCCGCTCTTCTATACATCAAGCGTGTCTGGAGCGATTTGGCCAAAACGTGGTGGCAGGCCAAGAACCACGGTATGTTTTTATTGTTTCCATTTCTTCACTCTTTGTAGGTACTCTCTATGGTTGTGATTTTGATACATCATGCATGTGCAGGCATTGGGGAAGGCGTGTCGATGGGACTGCCTCCTCCTGGTGAGGAGGAGGCTTCGAAGGTCGTTATGGATAAGAAAAGGAAGAGGGAGACATCGGCGGAATCTCTGAAATCCAAGAAAAAAAAGGCTCAGAAGCCCAAGACCGACGTTACGGTCCTTACCTCGATGGACGCTGAGAGCCTTAGGGCCGAGGAATAAGATGATGATACCTGCCCTTTGGTACAAAGGGTAAAATGAGTTGTTGATGCAACAAAGGTTTCTAGGCGGGCGGCTGCTGAGTTGGAGGCGGCCGATGCGGAACTGCCTCGAGTTGTGGAGACCCTCGAGGAGAGTTTGAGTGCAGTCCCCGAGCCGCTTGTTATACATGGCACAGTCCGTGTTGGTGAGCTCGGAGGGCTCGCTTCTGAAGTTTTACGGGGTCGAGAGGAAGCCCCGATAGAAGTTGATGCCAGAGGCAAATTTCAATCGGGCCTGTCATTTTCCCCAAGGGATATACGAGATGCCTAGGGTCGAAATGCCTCCGGTTTGGGGACCTCTCCGGGAGAGGGTGATACATTCAAAGATTATTTTGAAGGCGTTGAGGAGGAGACCGATCTTGATCCCCCCGTTGCTCTCGAGGAGGCTGAGAGGCTCCGAAGGCAGGTGATCTTCTTGATATACTATTTGTGCTACAAATTCTTTCCCTTGTTTTTCTAACTTCCTTCCTTTGTATTGTAGGTCAAGAAGTTGTATGACCAAGATTTCTCCAAGATACATGACGAGCTAGCTTGACGTGAGGAGGAGCTCGAGAAGCTAATATCGGAGTCAAATGAGTTGAAGGCTCTATGCGCCCGAAAAGAGGAGTTGATCAACCTCTGGGTAGGCTCGGAGAGAGAGCTCCAAGAGAGGGCCGACTTCGTCAAGCAGGTACTCTCGTACCCATAATCTTATCTTTAATTGTCATACTTGGTGCTAATTAGCTTAGCTTCTGCATCCCTCAGATTAGGCAGAAGGATGCCTTAATGGGGCAGCTCCGAGACGATGTTGTGGCCAAGGACGCTGAAATCCTTGATCTGGCGCGGCTGAATGATGTCGTGGATTCTGAGAGGGACATACTTTGGGAGAAGCTATCCTCGATTCAGGGCCTTCTTCGAGGTGCTCAGGATGAGGCTGCTGCATTATCTGCGACCAAGTCTGAGGCTGATAAATTTGTCCCTTCATACAAAAGGGATGCTGCCGTCGCAAATTATCGAGCCAGGGAGATATCTGAGAAGGCCGAGATAAAACTGGCTCGGGCAGTTGCTCATGCTCGCTTGCAAGCCAGGAGGCAAGCCTTCGAGGAAGCGAGTGCTAAAGGTGTCGATCTCTCTGCCAATATTGAAGAAGCCAGGGTCTTGGAGGAAGAATCAGAAATTTCAACTACTTCGGATGAGGTCTCTGGAAGCGACTCGGGCAGTAGTGAAGGCGGAAAGTAGATTTACTTAATGCTTTGCTTTTTTATTTTTTGTACATGGGATCCTCCGGGGAGATTTGTAAAATACCCTTGTAAGTATATTTTTGGAATGGAAAAGATCTCTTCGTTTCTTATCTTTCAAACTTTGCCCTGCAATGCTTATGCAAAAGTCATCCTTCAAGCTTTGAATCTAGCTCTTTAGAGCCGGTACTTGCAGTAATAGAGACCCTCGATATCGGACACCTTCTCGAGGCTAGGTCGGCATGGGAGTTTCTATCCCTTGAATGTTTTATGACAGCGTCATTTATATGACATGACCGTGAAGTGACCGAGATGGCCCCGCTGGTACACTTCCCCAAAAATTATAACGACCTTGTTAGAATTAATTTGCCCTCAAAGTGGATGAATAGTCACTGATTGTTCTATATATATGCTTGTTTTTAGGTTTTGCAGCATGCAAAACTAGTTTTCTCTTTACAGTTCTCTTCCTTCTCTCAGCTCTTCTTTAGTTCAAAGCTTGCTTGAGCTTTCTCCCTCTTTATCTTTATTCGAATAGTTATGGCTGATGTGCCCAAATACGCTCACCAAGAAGAGGGAAACTCTACCTCTGCTTCTTGCCCGGTCGGTGGTACACCGCCGGCGTACGGCGAGTTAACCTTGAGTTGTTTTGATTTGAAGAAAAATTTGCACTAGAGAAACCCTTCGATGCTCCGGGCCATCGAGAGCATGCGTCGAGGTTTATTCGATCGATAAAGGATAATCACCTCGAGGCCGTGATGAGAGATTGTGGATGCGGAGAAAATGTGATGTTGCAGATACCTTCCCGAGAAGAGAAAATTATGGCCCATGTAGAGGGATTCCTCAATGTGTATACGTACCCATTTACATTGGGCCCCCTCAACCACCTTGTGCTCGAATTCTGCAAAAGGTATCGAGTCACCTTGGCTCAGATTCATCCGTCCTTCTGGCGGATAGTGTTGATGATAAGGTTCTTCACTGAAAGGGCTGAGCTCGAGCTTACCCTTAGCCACCTTATCAGATTATATCCGCCTCTGCATTGTCGGGGCCTGATTGTGTTATGACACCGATCCACCAAGCCTTTTATTACCAGTGATGATGAGGACCGGAACCGAGGATGATGAGTCGGTTTGTCTGAGTGAGGAGCGTCGGCATCATTCCTGCAGAGTTCCTGTTGTTCCACGAAAATGGAACTTCAAACGTAAGTACTATGTCTCACCTTAGTTCCCTTTGATCTTGATGATTTATAAGAATGATTCTTTTTCTCTTTCAGCGGTCCCTTGGATGTTGGAAGAGATCCCCGATCTTGCGTACTGGACTCAAAGGCTGGCAACTTCCTCGACCTTCGATGAACGCAAGTGGAGAGATCTGTCGAAGGGCAGATTGGAAGCAAAGCACCACGATATGTTCCATGTGATTTTCTTTTGAGGAATGCGTTCCTTTATGGGTATTAACTTCGCCACTGCACGCGTTGGTAGTTTCTCAGAGATGAGATTGTGCCCCCTCGAGGAGGGGGAAGGACCGTCGGCTTCAGAGTCGAGGGAGGATAATAAGCGGAAAAGGTCTTCGAAAGATAAGGACATTAATAACAAGGCTGGGCCTACCTGGAAGCACAAAAAAGGTGTCGCCGCTGAAGAGAACTTTATATACGTCAGTTATTCTGTGGATATCATTAATCGTGGGGAGGATGGTTCTGCATCGACGGCTCAAACCAAGAGGCCTTCCGAGGTTGCCGAACCTGTTGGGCCTGAGACCTATAGCCTCGAGGGGGAGGTTCCACGAGAGGGACGGACCTAGAGTCCTTCACCACCGTCTGCTTCCCCCCTCGAAGGTACTTCGAGGGACGTTCGGGGTCGGGGGCCGCCTGAATCGAGTGAGGTCTTGAGCGATTATATCCCCACTATGAGAAGTTCAAATGGGGCCTATGAGACCAGGCCAGTAGACGCACGCTCAACTTTTGAGGAGACTCAGTGGCTCTGTTCTGTGGTGAGTTTTGGTTGACTTTGTTGGTTTTTCAGCTTTGTATTTTCATCTTTTAAACTAAAGCTTCTTTTTCATAGGCCTTTGACAACCTCAAGTTCGAGCTGCTCCGTTGTGAGACCAAGTTGTGGGAAGATTTGGGCAAGGAGAACCTCTCAGGCTTCTTTGCAATAAGAAAACAAAAAGAGTTGATATATCTTCGATTGGAGATGCATCGAAGTCGAGACTATGAAGGCAATATCGAGCAACAGGTAATCCTTATCTTAAGGGAGTACATGCTTCCTTTCCCGTCTTTGAGAACTAATATTTCGGTGCTTCAGTTGCAGAGAAAAACGAAAGCGTTGGAACGCCTTTGGGGTGAAGTCGGACAGGTCAATTCCGAATGCAATGCATTGAAGGTGCAGATAGGTGTTAATGCTTCGGCCCAAAGGAATGCTTTGGCCAAGGATTCTGCCCTCGAGGTACAACTTTGCAATGCTCGAGAAAGTAGCTCGATTCAGATTAGCAGGATTGCTAAGCTCGAGACTGATCTTTTGAAGATGAAGGCCGAGGTTGTGAACGTCCGGGCTGAAGTTGATGAAGTTCAAGAAAAGGCCGATAAGAAAGTGTCCATTTTTTTGAAAGATGCTGTTGATGCTCGGGTTGAGCTGAGGGGAGACTTTGACAGAGAGAGGAGGGGCAATGAGTATGCCTGATGCAGGTCTCGGGGGGAGACCCTCGAAGAGATTCATGCTAAGGGTTTTGATCTCTCGTAGGAGATAAAGTAGGCCAAGGAGGATGAGATCGACGCTAAGTTTTTCCTTTCTTCTGGTGTCGATGCTGATATTTGAAAGCCTCCGAGGGAACAGGTCCGAGGGGTCGTCGAGGGAGCTGGTCCTGAGAGCAGACTACACGTTTCTTTCTTGTCTTTCGTATAAAACTCCTGTGGGAGCATTGTAAATATATATTTGTAATACATATATATATATATATATAACAAATCCGTTGGTATTTCTGATTTGCTTTTGCATGTCTTTCTTTTTGTTTTGAATTTCGATGTTTGTTGATAACTAGCCCGATGATTTGGACTTCAAAATGAAACCCTTGGGGTTATAAATTGACGCTGAGGCCTTTTAGGCTGGCCCGTGGGCTCTTACGCATTAGGTCGGTACGACCTTTAACATGGCTGGCGCTTAGGCTCTTACACATTGGGTCGGTACGACCTTTAGTGTAGCTGGCACTTGGGCTCCTACGTGTTAGGTCGGTACGACCTTTAGTGTAGATGGTTCTTGGGCTCTTACGCGTTGTATCAGTACGACCTCTAGTATGGTTAACCGTTTAGGGCTCAGTCCTCGAGTCGGGTTTCGACAAGCGTTAATCGACCCTTGGGTTTTTTCAATCGGCCCTAAGGCTCTTTAGGCTGGCGATTAGGCTCTTACGCATTGGGTCGGTACGACCTTTGATATAGTTGGCGCTTGGGCTTCTACGCATTGGGTCGGTACGACCTTTGATATAGCTGGCGCTTGGGATCTTACGCATTGGGTCGGTACGACCTTAATTACGGCAACGATCGGACGTCTCCGAGTCTCTTTGGTTTGGCCGGAGCCTTATGACGGTGGTCATTGTATTTGGCCGTAGTCTTTTAGTCCCCAGTGAGATAGCCTCGGCGTCTATATCAAGGGTATGCCTTTTTAGGGGTCTTACAATTCGATATATATCCTTGACTTTGATATCGGGACTATGCCTTTTTAAGGTCTTACAAGTTTGTACATGCCTTTCTTGAGGTCTTACAGATTTGGTATTGCCTCATGGAGGGCTTACATTGGTGTCTCATAGAGGGCTTATATTGTTGATATTGCCTCATGGAGGGCTTATACTGTTGATATTGCCTCATGGAGGGCTTATATTTTTGTTATTGCCTCGTGGAGGGCTTACATTGGTGCCTCATGGAGGTCTTATGAACTTGAAGTTGCCTGATTGAGGTCTTATGGTTTCAAGTTAGATATATTGGTGAGTCGGTTGTCAAGGACAGTCCCCAAGTCGGGGTTATGCCTTTTTTTAAGGTCTTACAAATTTGACGTTACCTTTTTGAGGTCTTAAAAGTTTAAGCATGCCTAGTTGAGGTCTTACAGATGCGATATTGCCTCATTGAGGGCTTACGAGCTCGAAGTTTCCAGACCTGAGGTCTTACAGCTTCGAGTTTTTGAAGTTAGTCCCCGAGTGTTCAGGATATTTCTGGCCCTGGGTCGTTCTTGTGAAAATAGCAAACCTTTTTGAAGTGCGAAGTGTTTTGATGATAAAATATTCTCCTTCGATTACTTGGTACAAGTATACATGTTTTCGTCGTCAAGGGTTCGATTGTTTTATGTGTACACGATTTATTTGACCGTTTGGTTCGATACATCATTCTCCTGTCGAGACCTTTTTAGGCATATTTTAATTTCTTCGAGGAGGTGATCTCCCGGGGGGATGCCCCTCAGTATTTGAGGTTGATCGAAGAGAAGCCTTGAATACTTGGTGAGTTATCCTTAGGTAGCATATGGATGTTGCCTTGTTAAAAACCTCGTCGGTAAAACCCATTTGGGATAAAATTCGACATGAGGAAAAAAGAGCACAACGCATGCTTTAAAACCTAAGGCCTTCGAGTTGGAGCGTGATTCGATTCCTTTCAATCGAACACCTGCACATAGGTTAGTGTAAAACGTGAAGGAAAGAGGGAGAGGAATGTACCTTGACTGTGGTGGCGTTCAAGCCTCGATATGCTTCAGTTACTCGTTCCGAGGACATGGCACGGTCCTTTATTCGTTCATCCGAGGATGTAATTTTTGATTTCTACTCGGTTGTTTTCTTGTTCTTTGGATCCTTCGATGTAGAAGGTGTCGGTGTCGGTGCCACATCGTGCACTGCGAACATTTCTTTTGATGTGTGCTGCTCTCCGTACACTATTTTTACTCCATCCCTCATAGGAAACTTCATCACTCGATGAAGGGTTGACGGTACCTCCCTCATAATATGAATCCATGGCCTTCCAAGCAATGAATTGTATCTCATGTCACCTTCGATGACATGAAACTTGGTATCTTGATTCGTACCGGCCAGGTTGACTGGGAGGATGATTTCCCCTTTCGTTGTCTCGCTCGCCATGTTGAATCCTTTGAGGACACGAGAGGCGGGCACGATCTGGTCAAGCAATCTAAGTTGCTCTACCACCTCCGACCTAATTATATTGGCCGAGCTACCTAGATCCACGAGCACACATTTAACCTGAAATTTATTCAAAGGAAAAGAAATTACCAGTGCGTCATTATGAGGTTGAGACAAGGTCTCGATGTCCTCTTCGCTGAATGATAGAGCATCTTCAGGTATATAGCTCCGAGTTCGTTTTCCCTTGTGATGGATACTTTTGTTCGCTTGAAAATGGGTCCCTGTGGGACGTCGACTCCACCAATAATCATGTGTATGACATGTTGTGGTTCTTCTGTTTCATTTTTCATGTTCGCCTCTCTTTTCCTAAATTGTTTTTTAGCTCGGTCACTGAGGAATCCTCGAAGGTACCCTTTGCTAATCAGTCAGGCTACTTCTTCTCGGAGCTGTCTGCAATCCTTGGTTCTATGACCATGTGTACCGTGATATTCGCATATCAAGTTAGGGTTCCTTTGCGAAGGATCTGATAGTACGGGTCTTGGCCACCTGGTGTCTTTAATTTTACCTATGGCCGATACGATGTCTGAAACATCAATGTTGAAGTTGTACTCTGATAGTCGGGGTGCCTCTACCGGCCCTGTGTGCCTGTTGAATCCTGCTTTTTTCATAAGTCCCCGAGGATTCTGACCTCGATCCATCCTTTGATCACTTTGAGGCATGTTGCGCCTCGAGATATTTCTCTGATTTTCTATATACGGTTGATACCTTTCTTTGCTTGGCCTCGGCTCTCTTTCTGGAAGCCTCAATTCTTTTGCTAAGAGCCTGTTGGGATACACCGAGCCCGAGGGGGCTTCCAATTGGTCATCCTCGACTCTGATCTTTGATCATTACCTATTGTGCACATCCGCCCAAACTACAGTGGGATACTCGATTATGTTTTGCTTCAACTGCTTTGAAGCTATCGAGCTTCGTTCATTCAAGCCGTGAGCGAAATCTTGCACTGCCCAATCATCGGAGACCGGTGGTAATTCCATCCATTCCAACTGGAAGCGGGATACGAACTCCCTTAACATCTCATTCTCTCTTTGTTTGATTTTGAAGACATTAGATTTCCTCATAGCAACCTTGATGGCACCAGCATACGCCTTCACAAAAGAGTATGCCATCATGGCAAACGAATATATCGAGTTCGGGGGAAGGTTATGATACCACATCATGGCCCCTTTGGACAGTGTTTCTCCAAATTTTTTCAATAATACATCTAGTCATCATTTAGGTCGTTTCCTTTCACAACACAAGTGTAAGCATTAATGTGCTCATTTGGGTCTGAGGTCACGTTGTACTTCGGGAGATCGGGCATTCTGAATTTCTTCGGGATGGGCTTTGGGGCCGCACTTGATGGGAATGGCTTTTGCACGAACGTTTTTGAATCTACACCCTTCAGAATTCGGGGAGCGCCCGGGATCTGATCGACCCCCGAGTTATAGGTCTCCACCTTTTTGTCGTTAGCTTCTATCTTCTTTTCGCCTGATTCAATCCTCTTTGTGAGGTCCTCGAGCATCTTCATAATAGCAGGGTCGGCTGCTGACCCACTATTGCTCGACCTTTCTTGTGCATGTTCGACTCGAGGAGCCGTTTCTGGTGGTACTGTGCTTGGATTTCTCTTATGGCTTTGTAGCTGAGCAATAGCCACTTGTTTTGCTTGAAACATCTCAAAAATGACATGAAGGCTAACTTCTCTTTCCTTTTGAGCAGGGGCTCTCTGTGCTTCATGCTGGTCTCCTTCGCGCACACTTCCGTCTGTATGAGATCTTACATCGACATGTTGAGCGTTGAGTGAGCCTTCATCAATGGGGATTTTCACTGGTGCCCCTTCAGGGTTTTGCGGTGGTACACCGACACTTGAAGCACTTGCTTCGTTCTCTCCATGATCCTCAGGACCGTTGTTTTCGTGTGCATTCACTGAGTTAGACATTTTCTGACCTGAAATTGAAGATTCTTGGACAAGAAAAACGTAAAGAATAACTTGTGTTTTTAGAAAACCAGCACTAAAACAATCACTATTATTTTTAGCCTCACGGTGGGCGCCAAACTGTTTACCGTAAAAATGGTAATTACAATTATATCTGATTTTGTGGTTCTAAATATACGTGATTTATTGTTATTTAGGCAATAGGCGCTAAGTGAGAGTTAAGAAAAATGAGATAAGAGAAAAGGATAACGGAATTGTGCAAATCGAGCAGTTAAGAGATGGGGTCTCGAGCTTGGTCGAAATAGGGCCTCGAGGTCGAGCTCGAGGACTTGACAGAGGGAGGTCGATGAAGATACAATAGTATTGAAGGCCTCGAAGTTAGCCTCTTTATGATCAATAATGAGCAATAAATGAAGGACAATTAATGAACACAACAAATGAAAGACAGTAAATCAATGGAACAATTGTAGAGAATGTTTGAGTTAGAGAGCAGAGAATGTTCTTATTCTTGTATTGAATAGCCTATGTGTTACAAAATGACAAGGGAATCCCAACATAGTAAATCTGTAATTATTACAGAGATAAACAGCTAGTACAGCTATTTAATGTCACGGTACGGACTTGTACTATTCATACAAACCTGATCAGCCTTAACCACGTTCCTCTTGGGAATTTCCCGCTTTTCCATGATGGCCATTGATTTACACTACCTCGAGGTCGAGCGTGGAGAATCCTCGTCATGCTTCCTCGATGTCAAAACTCGAACTGCTTTGAGCCCTCTGAAGACGGACGATGGAGTGCCATAATTATCATAAAATTAGGCTCACCGATTTTAGCCGTATACACTCACAAGGAGAACTATTACCACATTTGCAATGTCCTTAAATTTCAGCTAGCACTCACAATTCATCCACCATTTTGGGTAACTATAACCCCAATTGGATCCTGATATCACATCCTTCTCTTAAACTATATCTGTTAGCTGAATAACTGATTTGGGTGTGGCCAATCCTACATACCTCTATTACTATTGAAGGTAACTAGGGATTCCTATATTTCTTTACTTGAATAGTAAATACTGAAATCTTCACTAACTGGTTACCTCGTACCTCATTCACCTTGCTTATGTTACCTGTTGAAACTTATACTTTTACCTTCTGATACTCCCATGGCCTGCTATTCACGGGGTGTGTTTTATATTCCCATATTAGGGTCTTAAGTAGGAAATTTGCACATCTTGTATGCATGATCTGATAGGGCCTCAATCTAGGGAACGTTGTCAAGAATTCTCTCTACTAGTGCCCTTACCTTCTGTTGTATTAGCCCTATGGCTAGCTTTAATTTTTCTAATTGCAAGCATCTCTATATCATTAGCAAACATAAGTCCTGGCTTGAATTATTATGACTTGGCTCTACAACACGATTTAGATTTGAAATAAGGGTAAACGACTCCTAGATGCCTTGTAGCTTATTATTTATATAATGTGTTGCACAACACATCTATAAACAAGGCTCTACTAGACACGACTTGTAGACTCCCTAGGATATAAATGATTTGATACCAAGTTTGGCATGCCCGGAACCTGGAGAGGCATGGCTAGCACCTGGTACCTCACTTGACCGAGCATTCCAACCTGAGACTGGGGGACTCTGAACATAAAATGTGCTACTTGGGGCCACATTGCAGGACAATTTATGAAACAAAATATATAACTGAATGGACACTAGCTCCAAATAAACATCAGTATAAAGTTGGGACGGCAAGGCCGTCATAACATAGACCTACATTCGAGCTAACAATACCAATCAAGGCCAACGAGGCCATATTCTGAATCATCTGAAAATAACGCCTCTCTCTTCTGAGGGGTAAACATACCCAAAAGCTCATATACAATTGTGCAAGCCGACGAGGGCGTCATAAACGTCTACAACCAGCCATACCAAACTGAACATGTATACATGGAAAGCAAGGCCACAATACTAATATACAAAATATACAGGACTCGTCTACAAGCCTCTAGAGATAACATAATTGTATCATGGTCGGGACAGGGCCCCAAACTACCCATATAATCTCTCTATATATAAAATCGACTCCAAGGTCTAGACCTGGTAGTGGATTTTACCAACCAGCAGATGTTTGGCTCTATCTACTTCCAGCTTTTTATCAGGACCTGCAGTCATGAAATACAGTATCCCCGACAAAAGGGACATCAGTATGAAATAATATACTGAGTATATAAGGCAATAGAATAACTAAAAGCTGAAACTGAATTGATAATACAATAACCGAAAGTAAATGGGAGTCAAAGATGATCTAAAGATATGCATACCTGCTGATACTAACTCAATTCTCTCAATATAGTAAGTAAAATAGTTGGTCGGCCTTATAAGGCTCGGTACATGTAACTTCTCTGTCGTACTAGGCTCGCTCATAGGCGCTCGACTTTACCAGGATCAGTATCTTGGCCATTTTAGGCCTGCTCATAGGCGCTCGGCCACAGTAGGCTCGGTATAGAACTTACCATTTGATCAGAAGTTTCCCAATAAGGGCATGCCCACTGATAATAGCTCGATAGTGGTGAAAATAATGTAATACTCTATATATATAGACTTTTTTCTCTCTTGACTAAAAGAAGACAATACTTCACTGAATTTAAGGTCTTAGTAATGGAGAATATTCTAACTTATGAGACTAGGATAATGTACATACGTTTAGGAATACGAACTTCTCTTTATGTCTCGTTATGAAACGTATGTAGTTACGGGATCATGCCAAATTAAAAGAAAGGTTTAGCCTTAACAAACCTTATCACAATATGTCCAATTACCACGTTGAACTCGTCACCTCTCACTTAAATCTACAACAACGATAGTAACTCTATCTTTAAGCTACGAAAGATACAACTATCATACAACGAACGACAAGCTTACTTTATATTAAAACGGGCAGCATATCCCCTATTTCCCTTGCTTTCCCCAAGTCCAGTAAAACAACAAGAACACACACAACCTTTTTAAACACCACAACACACCCAACAGCCAACAACACAAATCAATCAATACAACAACAAGTGCAATCACATCACCAACGAAACTACTATATAACACGACGAGCGGCAAGCTTGGATTGAAACCAAACCTCAACTCTTTTTCCCGTCTCCCCTGTACTTACAACACCATAAAAAGGTCCATCATATAAACATATATATTAACATTGCATTTCAACCTTATATCCATAATAAAAGTAACATCAAACAACCCAACAAGATATAACAATGACATGGACAACTTCTAGGTATTGTGTGGTAGATTCTTATCCTATTTACAACATCATCAACATACTCAACATATTGACAAGAATAACAAAAATAACAACATTATAACCAAGTTATTACCCACTATTTCCATGCATATGAACTCATATATACAACTCCATAATAGTCCAATAAGAGATAACAACTTCTTATACCACTTCAAGTGTTATCTTGTAGTTCTTCATCCAAATAACTTAACCAACACATAGATAAGACTAAGCACAAGCAATAGGGTGTTATATGTACCTTAAACGATCAGAAAAAACTTTTACCAAAGCTACAAGCACCCTTAATGACATCACAAGGCCATAAAGACTCTTTTCTTCACTTAGGCTAACTTTTAATGTTATATTTAGGAAAAACCACCTTGGATTCGACTTAGAACCTTGGAGAACTGCTCGAGAGGTGTTGATAGAGTTTGCGAACTGTCCTTGGTCGAAAGTTACCAAAAATAAGCCTTCCAACCACTTTAAAATATTCAAGGGCCGTCCACCGTCTAAGTGGGCCCCATAGGGAGCTGGTTGTGTAGTCTCGCGAAAGCGTGAACTTCTTTCTATTCTAATATTTTATTGATGCACGGTTTAATGAATTGAAAACTAGACTTGTAGATCCTCAATTTTATGGATATATCACTCCGTAACACAAAGTATACTAGGAGAAAAGCTCGGTGACATTAGACCCAAAATTCAATTAAATTTATGAACGTAACTTGTGACGACTTTCGTCTACTTTTATTTCATAACTCGATTGACTTCAAAACTTAACACACAAATATCATACGACTATAATATATAATGACATCACCTTCTTATCATGTTAAGCACCCTAATCTCACCCAAAAATTTGGGGTTATAACATTCCAAACTTGCTGACTTTCGACGAAACTTATTTTCTTCGATTCGTTTAGCTTCTAAACCTTCCAACCCTCTTGGTACTTGCAGTTAGTGATCTTAAAATTTGTAACCTCCAAGGTAACATTATTAAATTACTTTATATACTTTCAAAGACGATCTCATTTTCGAGCTTTCATCAATTTACTTACAACGTACTTTACATATGCAAAACATGAGGTGTAACATCATCCCCCCTTTGGAACATTCATTCTCAAATGTTGGATGATGCGCTTATCGGTATCATAACCTACATCTCATACGAATACTTTAATAGTATCCATGTCATCTAGAACACTGTTCTGTGAATAAATCCAAAGGCCAGAGCATTCCCCCCTTTGGGCCTCTTTCTCACACCGTGACATCTGGTCGGAATTCTTCCAATCTCATAACTGTTGCTAGCTTCTGTGATGCATCTTGTACGAATATGTCCTTGTAACCGTGCCTACGCGACTCTTCCTCTTTTTTCCTCCAGCTTTTAACCAATCTCTAGGCCTCACTTTGCAAACATATACAGAACTATGACAAGCTATTCCTCTAGCTTCTACAGGTGTACTGAAGTTCTTCATTTGGTACTTTGTCGAACTTACGATGATTGTTATATTCTATTTCATAGCCTCAGAAATTTTATCCGTATCTTATTGATTCACCTTAATGTTAATCTATAATCCACCAATGATAACTTGAAACTTCTTACGTAATACATTATCACTAGGGCTCACGTCTCATCGGCGAACATCTGAACTTATTTGCTTAATCCGCCTTAGGGACGATACTATACTTCAATAACCATATTTCATAGCATCTCAACGTGATTCATCTTATGAGAGGTATTCTAATCCCTTGAAATTCATGAAATCTCTTCACATTGAATCATTACTTCAATCGAATTCTATATTCCTAAACGTCACCCTCCAGGTCTTAAACTCCTCTTAGTTCATTCAAGTTATACTGATCTTTCTATAACTTACGGAAACCATCAACTCTCTTGTTTTGATGGGATAAATCTCGAGGCCTTACCTATTCTCGTCACCTTCTCACTCACATTTTCTTATCCTTACTCTTATCTACCTAAAACCATGTCTTCTACCATACTTTATCGTACGACCTACACATATCTATAGATACTACTCGCAAAAGTCCTTTAACTTGCTAACACCATATTTCCTTATGTTGTTCTGGAAGCTCAAGCAAAACACCATGTCGTCTCTAACTCTTCTTTACTCTATTAACTAGACCTCTCGGTACCTAGAAACCATAGGCTCGAAGATGTGCTACTGACAACACCACTATCATTTTCTAGATACTAAATCACGACGCTTCTAGCCCTCTATCTAAAGTCTGGACTATTCACAACCTTTTGTACATAAGTATCTCGTACCGTCTTCACCTTTACCTTACTTACCTTCTGTCGCTTTCATAATTACCCTTCCACATAGGTGGAATTTACATACACGCCTTAAGAAGGGTAACATTTCCTAAATGCCTTGTAGCCTCTCAATTATAATTATGACGTGCAACACACCCATAAGTGAGACTTTACTAGGCATGGCTTTGTAGACTCACTAGGACACGACCTGCTCTGATACAACCTTGTCACGCCCCAACCTGGGGAGGCGCGGCTGGCACCTGGTGTCGTACTAGCCCGAGCGAACCACTTTGTACTCATGATCGTTCGACAAACATTAGAACATAAATAATCAATTTGGCTGAAGTCATTCTTTCTCTAACTATTGTGGGCCAACATGACCATAATGCGTAATGTATAATTGTAAGTGGGCAAACGCTACATCAGCGAACCATACATAATACACACAGGCTGTAAAGGGCTCTGACATGCTATACATAATGAACCTTTTTCTACAAAGCCTCTAAGAGTATTTGACATCGAAATATTGTCGGGACAAGGCCCCAGTCTACCCATAAGTCTGTAGCAAAACACTGACAATATGACTTATAGACTCGATGAACTCCGAATGAAGTAGAGTCTTACCGATCCTTCGGTAAATGCTAACCCATCTACTATGAGGGCTCATCAAATTGATTACCTACACCTGCAGGCATGAATGTTGTGTCCACAACAAAAAGGACGTCAGTATGAATAATGTATTGAGTATGTAAGGGAGAACTGAAATATAACAATAAGCCAACATCAATGAGAGAGATATAAGAATCAACCTGACCCTCTGAAGTTCCACTGAGGGTCATGATATGCATACTAATTATACTTATATATTTAATTCCTCTCTTTGGGACTATTATCCATATCATAGAATGACTGCCCAACTAATCAATGGTAACTGCCCGACCGGCTTTAGCTCGGTGGTAAATACGTGTCTGCCCAACCGGTGGTAAATAATGATATATAACAGCCCAATTGGTGATAATTTCCCGACCAGCCGTAGCTCGGTGGTATATGAAGATGCATAATTGCCCAATCGGTCGTAGCTCGGTGGTAAATTAAGATGCATATAAAACTATATTATGAACATTAACATCTTTATCATATGCCTCAATAGATACTTAGGAACATACTTAGATAAGCTTTGGATAACATTTTACATGAGTGAATAACGTAAACATCCTTAACTACTAAGAGTAGAACTATTTATGGAATAGCTTTACATTTACGTTTCCTTACCTGGATCATGCCAAAAGAAGGAAGGATTAGCCTAAACATACATTATTATAACAATTTGGCCCATAACCATGTTGAACTCGTCTCGTCGTACTTTAATCTATAACAATGATAATAACGCTATCGTTAAGCTACGAAAGATGCAACTATCGTACAACGAACGACAAGCTTATTTTATATTAAAATGGGCACCACCTCCCCTGTTTTCCTTACTTTTCCCAAGTCCATAAAAACAACTAGAACACATATAACATTCAACTATATACGTTCATCACCACAACACTCTCAATGGACCAACAACACAAATCAATCTACACAACAAGTGCACCAACGTCACCAATGAAACTACTCTTTGACACGACGAGCGACAATCTTGGATTGAAACCAAACCCCAACTTTTTTTTCCCATCTCCCATGTACGTACAACACCATCAACAGGTCCAACATATAAACATATATATATATATATATATATATATATATTGACATGACATTCCAACCTTACATCAAAAACCATAAAGTAACCCTGAATATCCCAACTAGATATAACAACAACATGAACAACTTCTAGGTATTACTTCTTCTCCTAATTGCAACATCATCAACATACTCAGCATATTGAAAAGCACAACAATAATAACAACATTATAACCAAGTTATTCCCCATAATTTCCATGCATATGAACTCATATATACAACTCCAAAATAGTCCAATAAGAGACAACAACTTCTTATACCACTTCAAGCGCTATCTTGTAGTTCTTCATCCAAATAACTTAACCAACACATAGATAAGATTAAGTACAAGCAATAGGGTTTTATACTTACCTTAAATAAACAGAACAAACTCAAACCAAATCTTCCTTTAGCTTACAAGCACCCTTAATAACATCACAACGCAATAGAGACTCTTTTCTTCACTTAGGCTAACTTTTGAGGTTAGATTTAGGTAAAACCACCTTGGATTCGACTTGGAACCTTGGATAACTGTTAGAGAGGTTTTGAGAGAGTTTTGGAACTGTCTTTGGTCGAAAATCACCAAAAATAAGTCTTCCAACCACTTTAAAATATTAAAGGGTCGTCCACCGCCTAAGTGGGCCTAATAAGGAGCTGCTTGCGCAGTCTCCCGAAAATATGAGTATCTTTCTATTCCTATATTGTATTGATGCACGATTTAATGTGTTGAACACTAAACTCGTAGATCTTCAATTTGATGAATATATCACTTCATAACTCCAAGTATATTGGGAGAAAAGCTCAATGACATTAGACCCATTTCAATTAAATTTATGAACATAACTTAACGACTTTCGTCGACTTTTGTTTCATAACTCGCTTGACTTAAAAACTTAAAACATGACTATCATACGACTAAAATATCTCATAACATCACATTCTTATCATATTAAGCACCCTAGTCTCACCCCAAAAGTACGGGTTATAACATTCCCAACTTGCCAACTTTTGACGGAATTTATTTTCTTCAATTCGTTTAGCTTATAAACCTTCCAACCCTCTTGGTACTTGCAGTTAACGATCTTAAATATTTGTAACCTCCAAGGTAACATGATTAACTTACTTTACATACTTTCAAAGATGATCTCAGTTCCAAGCTTACATCAATTGACTTTTGCGTATGAAAACATAGGGTGTAACACTATCGTTTTTTTTTTCAAAAAAAAACTTCTCCTATGAAAAGATATAGCTTGATCTAGTGTAGCTCATGCATATGCATGGAATATCAACTTTTATTATAGACCTCTTAAAGTTTTTGCATGGGAATTGAATAGTCAAACACAATCTTTTGCCCTCACTTTTTTTTTTTTTGCCCTTCCATCTTAGTAGCTCAGTTAGTTGGTTATCAAAACTTTGACCTTAATGATGAGGGTTCTATTCCCCAACCTTGTAATTCCCTCCCCTATTTCTCCTTCCCCTACCCCTATATATAATTTTAAAAAATTAAAATTTTCTTTTCTAGATAGAGTTTCAAGATCTACCATATCAATAAATAAATAATTAAAAATTGTTTTGTACTTGCAGAATCTAGGTAGCTCCTAAGCTAGCATCCCGCCCACACTGAAATTTGAAATATATTTGCCATAGGAATACAGGACAGAGTGAGGCAACCGCATTAAGGGCTGGTGCACAATGTTTACAACACCAGATATACATGTTTTAGGAAAAAGAAAGTGGAAGAACAGAGCGACAGTGCTTAAGACCAACAGCTCAGGTGCTTATTTTACTTTGCATGTTTCATCCTTCAACCCTTTGCAGCTTCTATAGTTTTGCTTACTACTACTCTGGAAAGTTTATAGCACATGTATAAATGCTAAATCAAAACTAGTGCAAAACCACTAACCAGTATAAGTTGTGCAAGGGTTTTAGCCCTGATATGGATTGCCTTATCCGCATTTTCCAATAGTATTCAATAGCTTTGAAGAGGTAATGCAAGAAATAATCTGCAGTTTTTCTTCTTATGTTCTGAGTCAATCACACAAATAATGGCATATAAATGTAAATTTTAGAGGAGACAATAATAGGAAACAGGGCAAAAAAATGGGGGAGGGAGAAGGACGAGGAGCGGAAGGAGAGGAAACAGAACAGAAAACTACCACCTACAGATATAACCATACATTCACCCATGGTGTCCCAAAATTATGGAAAAAATGGATATCCTTATGCACTGCAGAGCTTGCATCTATCTTTGACTGACTGAGATGGCGGCAAGCTTCAGTTTGATGGCCTCAAATTCCGTATCCTGTCTCTCCTCATTTGTCAACCAGGACGATAAGCATCGACTGATAAAATCACCGGAACAACTCACAGGAGAAATGCCCCTGCAAACTTTAGGCTTACCAAAACTCATAATAAGTTGTAAATTCGTTTCTGATGGATTTTCTGCATAATTCTCCAGAATTTCCCTAATCGCTCCGCACCAGATAGGACGGGCCACCTTCAGGAATTCATGCACAGCCAACATCGGAAGGCTCACACTTCCCACCTCGGACTCCTGCTTCCCCCCTTTTCCATGGAAATCCGAACCCCCGAGCTTCAGCAGATCATAAGCATCTGCTAGGTCGCTGTATGCTGTTCACAGAAACAAGTGAATGGAAATATAATTAAAGGCAGATCAGGCATTTCAAAGACGCAGAGTATCAATTGGTATTTTTCCCGAAAAGCAGGCATGAGATAAGATATCTCAATGTTTCCCTAAGATTTCGAATAGCAGCCCCAAATTATTGTGACTCTTCCTGAGAGAGACCATCAAACAATTCCTGATCATGGTTCTAGCGGATTGGATCATCTATGTAATATACAAAAAGAAAGTCCAGATACTGCCCACTATAACAACTGTGGTAGTGGGTACAAACTCTAAATAAATAAATATTTTTCTACTTTTTCACTATATTTATGCTTAAGTCGAGCACCAGCTCCCACATGCTACATGTACCCCGAAATATAATCAAGGTGAAGAACACAATAAAACAAGGTGACAAAAGCACTGACTTCTAAATAGGCTGGGAGTCTGTCAAAGGTAATTAACACAACCATCTACATTAAATAGTTTTGACATACGACTTCTATGTACCCCGAAGATTGGGAGAAACAAGGGCAACGCTTAGTAAACAGCGAAATTGCAAGCATCCTACTTTCTTCGAACAATCAAGAAGAGTCAAAATACAAAACCTGTCATTCCAGAAACTTGTTCGTATCATTGCTAACCTGTCAGTATTAGTCCTTCATTAATGATAAAAGCACAAGAATTCATAAAATCAACACATCTGGCTTTGATGTCCAACCAATAGAAGAGGGAGGGGAAGGTGAAAAGTTAGAGGATTATTGTTGATATAAGAATTTCAACTTGATTTTTCCCTTTCTGCTATAATGCAACTATATTATTACTATGAGTTATTTTGCCCTTTCTGCTATAATGCAATTATGTTATTACTATGAGTTAATTTATATGCATTTAGAGGTAACATATTCACAAAAATCAGTTGAAGTATTAAACACTAGGGCAAAATGTATGGTACCTGCAAGTTTTCCATCACTTCTGTAGGCCTCTATACCATGTAGACCAACTTCTTTCAATCTTCTAACAACAGCTATTGGATCTTTTAATGCCCATGGATGTGCCAAAACTGCCACGCCTCCTGTCTCACGTATAAATTGGACGGTTTCCTCAGCAAGTGGCTCCCTTCCCCTGTACCACAGCCACTCTTCATCAAACTTTTCAATGAAACAAAATAACCTTAGCAATAGATTTAATCTAACCAAAGCGTGATAATTACGTAGCATAAGCAGGTCCTCCGTCATAAAGATATCGGGAAAATGCCTGTCTTAGATTCTCTACATGGCCAGCTTCAACCATAGCACGAGCAACATGCAGCCTCCCTGGAGCAACTCCTTCGCCTGCAATTTTTGCTACCTGCTCCCACTTAAGGGGCAACTTCAGTTTGTTAAGTTTTGAAATCATGTTCTCCGCACGGAGGAAACGTCCATCCCGTATACTACTCAGGAACTTCTCTAGTTGATCAATTTTTGCTGGTCCGCAACTGCTGTAATATGCAAGAATGTGCACTGGTTCATCTGATGCAGAGTCCCTCCTGTAATGAAAACCTTTAAAATTCCGCAGTGAAGTGATGACAGGACTGAAAAATCTCCAGGGTCAACAGAGTCGTCAAATTTGTAATGGAACACCAAAAACAGAAAATTAAAGAAAGACCTTGTTGTATCATAGAGTACTTTAGAGAGAGAGAGCCAAGAAAAAAAAATTCACATCTTTGCCCTGTTTAAGGTAGAACATTAAACCAAATCAATAGACTGACCCTTGGGAGAACATTGTACTGATTTCAACTCCAGGAATAATCTTAATGCCAAATCTACGAGCTGCTTCCAGTGCTTCTGGGATACCAGACATAGTATCATGATCTGTCAATGAAAGAACTTTTACCTGTTATTGAACAAGTTGCACTAAATTAGCTGCTCAATATGCAATTAGATGGAAAAATAAACTAACAGTGAAACGTAACATAGGCAACTAATTGTGAGAAAAAAGAATTTTATAGAAGCTGATTTACAACAACAGCAGCAACAATATACCCACTATTATCCTACACTGTGGGGTCTGGGGAGGGTAGTATGTACGGAGACCTTACCCCTACCTTGTGAGGATAGAGAGGTTGTTTCCAATAGACTCCCGGCTCAAGAAAGCATAAACACCACATTAATGAAAATATAGTCACAAAGGGACAGTACCAAAAAGCCATATAAAAGCAGAATAAAAACAACAAGATAGTAAGGTGATCAACAATGAAAGAAAACAACGGTTAGTCACCTACTACCAACAAAAAGCGAGACTGCGTGTCAATACAACTATTATGAACACTCTAGACTACCTACTCAACTACTCTAATCATCGACCTCCATACCTTCCTATCAAAGGTCATGTCCTCGGTCAGCTGAAACTGCGTCATGTCTTGCATAATCACCTCTCCCCACCTCTTCTTTGGCCTACCTCTACTTCTTCGTAGGCCCTCCAATATCAACCTCTTACATCTCCTCACCGGGGCATCTATGCTCCTCTTCCTCACATGAGCAAACCATCTAAGCCGCGCTTCCCGCATCTTGTCCTCAATAGGGGCCACACCCACCTTATCGCGAATAACCTCATTTCTGATCCTATCTAACCTGGTGTGCCCGCACATCCATCTTAACATCCTCATCTTTGCTACCTTCATCTTCTGGACATGAGCGATCTTGACTGGCCAACACTCAGCCCCATACAACATCGTTGGTCTGACCACCACTCTGTAGAACTTACCTCTTAAGTTTTGGTGGCACCTTCTTGTAACACAGAACACCGGAAGCGAGTCTCCATTTCATCCATCCCGCCCCAATACGATGTGTAACATCTTCATCAATCTCTCCATCCCCCTGAATAATAGACTCAAGGTACTTAAAACTACCTCTCCTAGGGATGACCTGTGAGTCCAGCCTCACCTCCCCTTTCCCTCCTCAAGTCTCGCCACTGAACTTACACTCCAAGTATTCTGTCTTGGTCCTGCTCAACTTGGAACTTTTAGATTTCAGGGTCTGCTTCCATACCTCTAATCTCCTAACAAGGTGGATGGCTTCTGTAATCGAACGCCCCAGCATAAACCCAAACTGGTTCTCGGAAATAGACACACCCATCCTCGCCCATAGCTCTACCTCTCTCTCCTAGACTTTCATAGTATGGCTAAGCAGCTTGATACCCCGATAGTTATTGCAATTTTGGATATCACCCTTGTTCTGGTATACAGGAACCATCGTGCTCCACCTCCACTCTTCGGGCATCTTTTTCATTCTAAAAATGACATTAAATAACCTAGCGAGCCACTCCAAGCATGCCTTGCCTGCACTCTTCCAAAACTCCACCGAGATTTCAGCCGGCCCGGTCGCTTTGCCCTTGCTCATCTTACGCATAGCCCCCTCAACTTCATTAGCTCTAATCCGCCTACAATACCCAAAGTCATAATGACTCCCGGAGAGTTCCAAATCACCCTCCAGGATTTAGTTTATACAAATAGAAATAGGTGTCAAGGTTTTACTGATGTTGAATCTTCCCCCCACCCACAAATGTTGTATAGAACCTCTGTACCTTTGAAAAGATAGCTTCTTAGTTGATCACTTATTTAACAAACTACAGATCTAATTTCACTTTCTCTAGCTTTTCGAAGAGCATCAAATGCCAAGCCACCTTCCCTAGCCCCGAAAATAGATAATTTAATTCTCCAAACTAGCATTTCAAGAAAAAGTATGAGGGATGGGATTCCTGCTGACTTTATGTCCTTATTTCCTATGCCTGAAAAGTGGAAAGGCAATCGAGATAGAAGAAAGATGCATTTAGGTGAAATGGAGCTTAGTCACAAGTAACAAACAAATTGGAGTTTGGGAGTTAAAACTCTCAACCTACAAAAAAAAGGTTTGCTCTAAAGTGGCACCGGAGATTCATGGCGGTTAGCACTCAGTTTTTATGATGAAAAATAAGAATCAGAACTAAGTATGGCAAACGGTATTTGCAGGAATAGAAAAGGGACCGAGTCAAAGGAAAGATCAATTTAGCATCAAAGGGGGAAGATCAAAGCAGCTACTGGAAGAATAACTCTATAAAAGGAAAAAAGATATGTCAAGAAGCTTCACGAGGAAAACGAGAAATCAAAGGATAATCAAATACCTTTAATTGAAGACCTGAAGATAAAAAGAGCAGATTCTTAGGAGCAAGATTGGCAATGGTTAAACAGAAAAGGAAGAAATCAGCAACAACCCAGTAAAATTCTACAAGTGGGGTCTGGGACCTTACCCCTACCCCGGAGGAGTAGAAAAGCTGTTTCCGTTAGACCCTCGGCTCAAGAAGACAAAAAGAGATAATAGATCAATAACATCAACAGAAGTCAGGAAGATAATATCAGCATCATAAGAGCCAGAAAATAGATGGAAAAGCAATAACAATAGCATTAATAATGGCACAGTACTATAAAAACAGAAAAATAGTGTGAACACAATATTAACCACTAGCAGTCTAAGACAAAACATTATCAGACTAGCCTCACACATGGTAACCTCACACCTGGTACGAAGTAACGCTCAACTACCTCCTAATCTTCCACCCTAATGTTTGACCTCCACACCTTTCTATCAAAGGTCATGTCCTCGAAAATCTGAACTCGCACCATATCATGTCTGATCACCTCTCCCCAATACTTCTTAGGTTGCACTCTACCTCTTCTCATACCCGCCACAGCCAACCGCTCACACCTCCCAACCGGGGCATAAGCAAGATGACGGAGGCTAGTAGAAGACACAAGGAAAGAAGACCGGAGTATTTAATGCTCCACCTTTTCTTCTTGGAAAAGATCATAATATATCTTTTCCAATGATCAAATCCTTTGGATTGCTATCTCTGTATCAAGGAAATCAAATCAATCTATGAAATCAAGGATGAGCATCAACTGGCTCTGGCTATATATTCAGAAGAAGACGAAGACTCAAGACATACTTTCCTCTACTAACTTCCAAGCTCTTTGTTCTACTCTTAACAAGCATTGTATTTTAGTTAGAAATATTGTGTAATCAAAAGAGAGAAGAGAGATAAAATCATCGGTGAGGCATTGTATCTAAAGAAACGAGAACTGTAAAACTAAGGTTCGTGTGTGCGTAGGAAACACATCAACGAAGTTGTTACAAATTCACCAAGGAGCTTACAGAGAGACCCTCTTGCAACCCAAGGGACTAGATTAGGATCCATATTGAATCTGAACCAGTATAAAAACATCGTTCTGTCATTTACTTTCCTGCACTTTACATTCAGTATTTATTAAGAAGCCCTAAAAGAAGAAATTGCCATAGAATCCAAAACCGAGAATCGCCTAATGGAAAGATTCACGAATGCCAAGAAAGGCAGAACAAATTCCATTAAACCAATAAATTTCAATGAACAGGAAAGAAATGATGGAAAGTGATATGAATGTCAAAAATATGTACATATCAAGGCTGAATGCCCAGAACTAAAACGGAAGACATCCAAAGAATATCAGAAGAGTAGATCAATTGGGTGTTGGAGTGATGAGGACACAACAGATCATGACGAAACTGCAAATATATGCTTTGTGTCCCTTCATCAAAATGATTTCTCCGGATGCTGGACTGATGAAGACATTTCAGATGATGATCATGAAGACTTAGCAGATCACTGCCTTATGGCAAAAGGAGAAACAAGTGAGGTAAGACCCTACAACTGCGACAGATGTAATGAATTACAAGATATTCTATATTCTGCATTCAAAGAGTCTGTAAATGAAATAAAGAGGCTAAATAGGGAAAAGAAGGATCGGGAACTTAATCTTGAAGTCTGTGAACTCGAAAGAGATAACTTTAAGGAACAAGTTCAGGAATTATTATTGCAAATAAATCGTCTGCGTAAATCCACCGGTCACAGTTCAGTTAGGTCAAACCAGCCAATTCAATCTTGTGAGTGTACTGTTAAAAGAGCTACCAGTAACACATCTAGACAAAGTAAGTCTACATGCAAATCTGTTACTAATGAACAGTCTGCTCCCTCATGTTACTACTATGGCAAGTTTGGATACAAGTACTCAAATTACAGATTTTGTCATAATCAAGGATGGGTCTGGAGACCAAAAAGTAATATAGGAATCATCAGCTCTAACCAAAAAGGACCCAAATAAGCTTGTTACCTGAAAGGAAGTAACTTCTAAATTTTGAAGGAACAACACAAGAAGAATCACAAAAGGAAACGGTATCTTGATAATGCGTGTTCCAGTCATATGACGGGTGATAAAAACTTATTTAGATTAGTCACGAATAGAGATGGAGGTAATGTAAGATTTGGTGATGGCCTCAAAAGGGAAAAATCATTGGCATAAAAACAGTTCCATTCAATAACATGTGCGACATTACTTATGTATATCTTATGGATGGGCTAAACTACAATCTGCTAAGTATTAGCCATTTATGCGACTCGAGATATGAATAAAATTGAAAAAGACAAGATGTGTCATTGGAGATGAATTAGGTATCGCTGTACTGCCACGTAAAAAGGTATGGTAACGTCTATATTCTTGATTGCATTAAAAACCTAGATAAGCATATTTGTCTAGCATCTATATCTGATGATCTCTAGTTGCGACATAAGAAACTTGGTCATGCTAGTATACATCTAATTGAAAAACTATCTAGACATGAATTGGTCATAAGTCTGCCTAAGTTTCACTTCTCTGAGAATTATGTATGTGGTGCATGTCAACTTGGTAAGCAAACCACCTCTTTCAAGTCTAAAGATATAGTTATTATTCCGAAGCCCTTACACATGGATCTCTTTGGTCCTACCAGAACTGCCAGTATTGGAGAATAAAAGGTACGCATTTGTTATTATAGATGACTATTCTCGCTTTACTTGGTAATATTTTTAGCTCATAAAGTAAAGCTCTAAAGAACTTTGAGATCTACTGCAAGAAAGTACAGAGAAAAAAATTACTACATTTCTACTATACAGAGTGATCATGAAGGCGAATTCCAAAGCAAATCCTTTGAAGTATTCTGCGATGAACAACGATTCACACACAATATTTCGACATCCAAATCCTCCCAACAAAACAAAGTAGTGGAGTGCAAAAAATCGAACCCTGCAAGATATGACAAGAACAATGATCGTTGAACACTCCCTGCCAAATCACTTCTGGACAGAGGTAATAAGCACAACATGCCACATTCTAAACAGTAGTCTTATACAAACTATTTTGAAAGAGACTCCATATGAACTATGGAAAGTAAGAGACCAAATATCAGTTATTTTCATCCCTTCGGATGTAAATGTTTTGGTCACAACAACGGTAAGGACAATCTGGAAAGTTTGATCCTAGGATTGATGAAGGTATATTTCTTGGCTACCCAAACACTAGCGGAGCTTATAGGATTTACAACAAGCGTACTATGTGCATAGAAGAATTTGTTCATGTCATATTTGATGATATTAATCCTATGATCGATAAAGATATTGTTGCAGCCGATGAAGACAATAACCAAGTATCTCAATCTGCTTGGTTGATGGAATATTTTTTTTTTTTTACAATTATTATGTTTTGTGTTGGACTGATGATTCAGTCAACTTGTTGTAAACTCTAAACTTACATTTTTTGACTGGTTGCTTTTGTCTAACCGACTGTTCGCTATGTAGTCGACTTACTTATTACCTGCCATATTTAGTCAACAATATGCGTTATTGTGTATCTAGGTCCTTTGTATTTTCCTTTTTGTTGATGCCAAAGGTGGAGAATAACAGGGGAGCACTTAAAGCCATAGCACCGACTCAGGCGGAGCAAGTCAAACTTCTCCATGCTCACTAAGGGAAGTAACAAGTCTAGATCTCAATTTTTTTTAGATCAATCATATTCTAATTTTTATTGTCATCAAAAAGAGGAAAGTTTTAGCACCCAATTTTTATGATAACAAAATTAGAATCAGAACTAAGTATGGCAAATGATTTTTGCAGGAATACAAAAGGGACTGAGATCGAAGGAGACCAATTTAACATCAACGGGAGAAGATCAAAGCAACTAGTGGAAGAATAATTCTAAAGAAGGAAAGAAGATCTGTCAAGAAGCTTCACAAGGAGAAATCAAAGGATAATCAAAAATTGAAGACCTGAAGATAAGAAGAGCAAATTCTTAGGAGCAAGATTGGCAATGGTCAAACATAGAAGGAAGAAATAGAAGACAAATAAGGAAGAATATCAGCGAGATGATCGTGCGAAGATAGCATAAGCAAGAAATCAGCAAGATGATGGAGGCCAACAGAAAAACACAAGGAAAAAAGACCGAAGCATTTAAAACTCCACCTTCATTCCTGGAAAAGATCATAAGAAATCAGCAAGATGATGGAGGCCAGTAGAAGACACAAGGAAAGAAGACCGAAGCATTTAAAGCTCCACCTTTTATTCTTGGAAAAGATCACAATATATCTTTTCCAAGGATCAAATCCTTTGTGTTGCTATCTCTGTATCAAGGAAATCAAATTAATCACTGAAATCAAGGATGAGCATCAACTGGCTCTGGCTATATATTCAGAAGAAGACGACGACGAAGACTCAAGACATACTTCCATTTACTAACTTCCAAGCTCTTTGTTCTACTCTTAACAAGCATTGTATTTCAGTGAGAACAATTGTATAAGCAAAAGAGAGAAGAGAGAGATAAAATAATTGGTGAGGCATTGTATCTAAAGAAACGAGAATTTTAAAATTAAGTTTGGTGTGTGCGTAGGAAACTCATCAACGAAGTTGTAACCAATTCACCAAGGAGCTTACTGAGAGACCCTCTTGCAAATCAAAGGGACTAGATTAGGATTCGCATTGAATCCTTACCAGTATAAAAACATCGTTGTGTTACATTAAGTATTTATTTAGTTCTTTCAGGATTAGTCGACTAACATGGTAAAGTAGTCGATTGCCAAAGAAGAAAACTAAAAAGGCTTCAACTCATCAACGAAGCTGTAACCAATTCACCAAGGAGCTTACGCAACCCAAGGGGATTAGATTAGGATTCACATCGAATCCGAACCAGCATAAAAACATGTTGTATCATTTACTTTCATGCACTTTATATTAAGTATTTATTTAGTGTTTTTACTGTCTCGGTATTAGTCGACCAACGTGGTAACGTAGTCGACTGCCAAAGAAGAAAACTAAAAGGCTTCAATTCAACCCCCCCCCCCCCCCCCCAAAAAACCTTCAATGGCAACAGAGATTAATTATGGAAGGATGTGATAATAACTAAATATGGTAAAAGAGATGAATGGTGCACAAATCTGGTGAGGAAACAAGACTTCTAAAAAGGCCATTTTCTTCGAGTGAGATTCCCAACTCAGCTCTTTTTTATGTCATCTTCAGAGTCTTCCTTCCTAGCAGTCTATGTCTAGTGTTAAAAAAGGCATTAGCAAGGTCTTTCCACATGGACCTTGATGGACTTCCAAGTTTTCAGTTTCATCCACTTATGGAAGCAAACAGAACAATGAGACTTAACCAGAAATACATGGTAACGCAAAAGGATTACATAGGAATGTAAATTAAAAAGATAGAAGGACACACAGACAACAGAGCAATATTCTTCAACAATTAAAAAGAAGATGGAAACGGAATAGCTTGCTTAAGTCTGCAACAGAAGTGTTTAAGCTTCAGGTTCAATTCTACAAACATTATGTTTCGCGCTTAATCCCTTTTGGTGGTTACATATATTCCGAAGAACAGACATTCAAGCAACTTTGACCCAATTTGAGCACACAAGGAAAAAACTGGAAGTCAAATCACTGTGTAGATGCTTCACCACAGTAGTTGGCAGATGCAAGATTAAAACAACAAGGAGCCTTAGACCTCCAAGATGTTTATAATAACTTCAATGAGATTACCAACCATCGAAGCTCATGAAATATCATCTTTCTGGCTAAAAAGTTGATTCTGAGTTATTATTTGAATAAAGTCACACCATATTTCTCTCCAGCAGAAACCAGTAGTACTACTAATTAATGAGCGAAATGACACACATTATGACAGCCGATGTGTCAGGATAACCAATATATCTGCAAATGCTTTTCTTGTTCCATCTCCATACAATAACTTGAAGAATGAAGCCTAAGGAAAGAGAAACTACTTGAAATTTCATATCATCTATCTCAAGCTCCAGTAAATAGAATACAATCTACAAGAAAGCATATATGCACAGACACCAACAGTGACGGACCCAAGTGGTGGCTAGCGGGAACTGAACCCGCTTCACCAAAAAATAATACCGTGCATATGTACAAATTAGGATTAAAGCTGTGTAAATTTTGTATAAATATTTATTTGAACTCACTTGATAAATACTATTTTACTACTAAAATTATATACTTAACATTGAACTTCGCTTGCACAAAATCCTGGGATAACTATTCGCTAAAGGGGGAAAAAAGGAACTCACTCCATTTTGATGGGCTCTCTCAACGAGCTTGAAAGGTGATAAGAAGCCATCGCTATGAATAGAATGAGAATGAAGTTCAAAGACTAATTTCTCTTTGGGTTGAGGAACAGCAAAATCCTCAGCTGCAGGTGAAAGAGGAGAGCGGTCCAAGAAAACCCATTCGCTCACACAATTATACGCTAAAGTCTGTTCAGATGTCATTCTCCTCTTTGAACCACCTCTCTTCTTCTTCTTCTTATTGGAGCCTTGTTTCTTCGGGATTTCTTTGTCACCCATCATCATAGGATTCTTCTGTACCAATTCCTTTTTTTTTAACCAGAGACAATTAAGAGGAGTGTATATTGGGTACTGGGTCGGTCTAGACCAGCACGAATGTGTTTTGAAATTCTTCTTTTTTCTTTTTTCTTTTTTCTTTTTTCTTTTTTTTTTGGCAAGTAAAAGTTTTATTTAGCAAGTAAAGATATATATATAGCTCAAGAAAGTTGTTTTTTTTCGGGTTTTTTGATTTCTCATCCGGTATCTGGTACCCACATCGAATACCGACTAAATTCGAATTCGCGTCGAAAAGTCCGACATTGAAGGATAAAGCGCTCCCTAACAAAGGCGACTCCATACTCATGAACTCGAACCCGAGACCTTTTATTAAGATGAAGAAAGTTGATTCTTTCTTCTTTCTTCTTCTTCTTCTTTCCTTTCCTTCTGTTTTTCTCTCTTTTTTTTCTTTCTTTATTTTTCTTACTATTTTTGTATTTTATTTTTTATTTCAAAATAAAAGTATGAAAAAAAGTAAACTAAGGTTCGAAAAGAATAACAAAGGTAAAAAATACTTGAATAGGAGAGTAAATATTTCGGTCATACTAAAAATTAAAAATTCCAAGTACAACGCATGCAATTGAAGATCCTACCCATTTTATTAGATTTTATCACTTGCATGTCCCTCTCTCTTGATATGCCTAAGCTCCCCAAAAATTCTATCCCATTTTTTTGGCCAATCCACTAGACAAGGTGTCTAGGGTTAGTTTTTATAAATTTTTAAAGCAAAAACAAGTAGCATGATGTCTTACAAATAGCAAAGAAATAAAGCATGTGAATATCATAGCCCCTAGTACCAACTTTGAGTAAGTGATACTCAAGATTGGCATTATATTTTGGGCTACAAATTATATAAAATGGCAACATATCTAAGTAGAAAGGAACACTTAAAAAAACTAGTCATCTGGATGTGACCATCATGAATGACCATAGTCTCCAGCTTTGATGAGTCATTTGCACTACAATGACCAGTAGTATAGTCATGTAGGTATCTCTTGGCACCTGTATTGTGTACTGATTTCTTTGTAAAATTGAGCCTAGCCCTGATCCATCCACTTTTTCAACTGTAACCTCTAGGTTGAGAGTGGGGCCATAGAACATAGGGACTCTAACGGGAAAGTCTAGAGAGTTAGCAAAGAGTCTCCATAAGAGGAAGATTAACATAGCCTGTGTCCAGGACACTAGATGGGTGGGGAACAGGGCTCGGGAGGCTGATGGGTTTAACTTGTGCTATTCAGGAGTATGAGAGGGAAGAACGGGGTAGGCATTTTAGTTGATAAGGATCTAAGGGAGCTAGTGGTTGAGGTTAAAAGGGTGAATGACAGGTTGATGACCATTAAGATAGTCGTGGAAGTGTATACTCTGAATGTAGTTAGTACTTACGCGCCTCAAATTTGTTTGGACGGGAGGTTAAAAGACGCTTCTAGGAAGATTTTGATGAGTTGGTGCGTAGTATACCATCCACCGAGAAGCTTATTATAGGGGGTGATTTTAACGGCCACATTTGGAGGTTGCCTGGGGGATATGACGGTGTGGTGGCTTCGGTTTTGGAGATAGAAATGGATGAGGTACGTCGGTGATCACTAACTCGTGTTACCCGAAGAAGGGTGAGCACCTGATAACCTTTCGGAGTACGGTGGCCAAGACCCGGATTGATTATCTACTTCTCCATAAATGTGATAGAGGTTTTATGCACGGATTGCAAGGTCATCCCGAGTGAGAATCTTCGGCCCAGCATATGCTTTTGATTATGTACTTAGAGATCAGGTAGACAAGGAAGAAGATGGTTATGTCTGGTATACCTAGGGTCAGGTGGGGTGCATTGTCTTAGGACAAGGCCCAGGAGTTGGGGGAGAAGCTGTTGGCTATGAGGGCCTGGAAGAGTAGCGGGAACGCGAGTTGTATGTGGTCTATGACCCCAAATTGTATTAGAGAGGCAGCGAGAGAGGTGTTAGGGGTCTCAAAGGGTTTTTCTGGTGGCCATAAAGGGGACTGGTGGTGGAACGAAAAGGTTCAAGGGAAAGTGGAAGCTAAGAAAGCGGCATATTTGAAGTTAATATAGAGTATAGACGAGGGGCGTAAGAGATCTAATAGGAAGGGGTATAAGAATGCTAGGAACAAGGCGAAGTTGGCGGTTACAGCACCTAAGACCGCGGCGTTTAGTCGTTTATATGAAGAAATTTGGGATAAAGGCGGGGACAAGAAGATGTACAGGCTGGTGAAGGTGAGGGAGCGGAAGGCCAGGGATCTGGACCAAGTGAGGTGCATAAAAGACGAGGAGGGTAGAGTTTTATTGGAGGGGGCACATATTAGGCAGAGATGGCAGTCTTACTTCTATAAACTCTTGAATGAAGAGCGTTGTGCTGGGGGAATTGGAGTACTCGGAGCGGCACCGAGATTTTGGGTACTGTAGACGCATACAAGTGGGGGAGGTTGTAAGGGTTATGCGCAGGATGAGTAGGAGTATAGCGACTGGACCGGACGAGATCCCGGTAGAATTCTGGAAGAGCGTGGGTAAGGAGGGCTTGGAATGGCTTGCTAGGTTGTTTAACGTCATTTTTAGGACGAAGAATATGCCCAAAGAGTGGAGGTGGAGTATGATGATCCCGTTGTACAAGAACAAGGGGGATGACAAAACTGCAACAACTATAGGGGTATCAAGTTGTTAAGCCACACGATGAAAGTGTGGGAGAGGGTGATTAAAGGGAGGCTGAGGAGGAGTGTGTCTATTTCCGAGAACCAATTTGGTTTCATGCCGGGTCGGTCGACTACTGAGGCTATTCACATTGTGAAGAGATTAGTGGACAAGTATAGGGTGGAAGAAGGATTTGCATATGGTATTCATTGACTTGGAGAAAGCCTATGACAAAGTCTCGAGAGAGGTTCTATGAAGATGTTTATAGGCTAGAGGAGTGCCGGTACATGTATGATGGATCTAAGACATGGGTTAGGACAACAGGAGGAGACTCTAACTACTTTCTGATTGAGATAGGGTTGCATCAGGGATCAACAATTAGCCTGTTTTTGTTTTCCCTGTTGATGGATTCATTGACGTGAGACATTCAAGGGGAGGTGCCTTGGTGTTTGTTATTTGAGGATGACATAGTCCTGATTGATGAGACGCGATGTGGCGTTAATGAGAGGCTGGAGTTCTGGAGACATACTCTGGAGTCTAAGAGTTTCAAGTTGAGCAGGACCAAGATAGAATACTTGGAGTGCAAGTTTAGCGGTGTTACCCAGGAGGTGAACATGGATGTGAGGCTCGATACACAAGTCATTACTAGGAGAGAGAGTTTCAAGTATCTGGGGTCTATAATTCAGAAGTATGGGGATATAGATGAGGATGTCACACACTGTATTGGGACATAGTGGATTAAGTGGAGGCTCGCTTTCGGTTATTGTGTGATAAGAATGTGTCGTTGAGACTTAAGGGTAAGTTCTACAAGGTAGTGGTTAGACCGACTATGTTGTATGAGTCAGAGTGTTGGCCAGTCAAAAACTCCCATGTCCAGCAGATGAAAGTAGTAGAAATGAGGATATTGAGATGGATGTGTGGGCATACTATGTTGGATAGAATTATGAATGAAGTTATTCGGGACAAGGTAGGAGTGGCCCTTGTAGAGGCAAAGATGTGTGAGGCGAGGTTGAGATTGTTCGGGCATGTTAAGAGGAGGAGCACAGATGCCCCAGTCAGGAGATGTGGGAGGTTGGATTGGGAGGTGAGAGTAGGGGTAGAGGTAGGCCAAAGAAGTCTTGGGTAGAGATAATCAGGTGGGACATGGCGCAGCTTGAGCTAACCGAGGACATGACCCTAGATAGAAGGGTGTGGAAGTTGAATATTAGGGGAGAAGATTAGTAGGTAGTCGTGTGTTTCCCTTTGTCTTCTCTAGTTCGATACCCTTTTTTTCTTAGTTTGCTATATTCGCATGTCTTGTTCCGTTATTACTTGTCATCGGTAATTCCGTAGTTTGCTAGCAATACTTCGTTCTTATTCTCGTTTACTGCCTTGGATTTATTTTTCTAAATATATTGTCTTGTTATTACTTGTTATCGGTACCTTTTTTATATTCTCTATTGATATTTTCGATTTAGTTTTCTAATTATTTGTCTTGCTATTACTTGCTATCAGGGCTTCTTTCACCTTCTTTAGTCGAGGGCCTATCGAAAATAATCTCTTTGCCCTTCCAGGGTAGGGGTAAGGCTGCATACATCCTACCCTCCCCAGACCCCACTTGTGGGATTATACTTGGTGGTTGTTGTTGTTAGTTTTTTGTTATTTATAATAATAATTACTCTCTCTTTTTTATTTTATATATTTTGTCTAAAAAAAGTTAGTTGTATTTTTTTATTTTTTTATTTTTTTATTTTATTCTTTTCAGTAAATCTCTTCATCCAAAATACTTTTTTTTTGGTCGAAAAGAGGTACTTATATTTTAGGGAATTAAACAGGTACATGAGTACATTTTACAAGATGCATGAGAGGCATCATAGTTACTAAGTTAGAGTTTACTACAAAGACCCCCGTATGGAAATTATTACTAGAAAGATAGTTAGTAGTAGATAGAACACTACTATTAGTACTAGATAGAACACTACTATTACACAAGTAGTTGTAGCAGAGAGCGGTTGTGTTGAGTTGCTTGAGTTTAATTTAACGAGCCTCCTTTGTAATGTGTCGTTGTGATCTCGGTGGTAAGAAGGCTCTGCAAAAGATGGTGGTCTCCCAAAAAGTATGTAGCTCTCCTGTGCATGCATGGCTCCATGTTTGCTAAACTATCTGCAACACAATTTTGTTCTCTGTAGATATATTGTATAGGAGGGCTATCCAGTTGTAGGAGTAACAACCTGCAATCATTAATAATATTAGTGTGTGCATATTAGTTGATTTAAACATACCGATGATTTCATGTGCATCTGTCTCAATGATGATGGGTTTGAGATGCTGTTGTACAACAAGTTTCAGTCCCATGAGTAGTGCAAGGATTTGCCTGCAAATCTCATGATCCAGTTGCCTTGGTGGTTTCGAAAAACTCCACCAATACCATATTTTTGCTTGGTAGATGAGCAAGACCCATCAATGTTTAGTTTGTAGTTAGTAGCATTTGATGGATGTCATTTGATGTACAGAGGTTCACTCTTTTCACTTTCTTTCCTTTTTCATTATTATTTTTCATCTTTTCTTAGTTATTTTTGCAATAAAATTCTTCCTTCCAAAACTTTTTCACTTTTTTTTCTTTATAGTTAAATAGTCAAATCCAAAAAATTTATGTTGAGCCACTTTCTACATAGCCTCAAAGCGATCATAACTATTGAATATCGTGTCACACTTTTCTTTGTTTATTTTTATTTTTTACTTTCTTTTATTTTTCTCATTTTATTGTTGTATTTTCACTTTATTTATTTCTTTCTAATACAATTTTTTCATTCTTTTTTAGTTTTTTTCATTTCTTTATTATTTATTCTTTATATTAATAATCCCTCACGTTTTTTCACTTTATTTTTTTTCTTATTTTAATTCTTATTAGTTAATGCTGTAAATTTTATTTTTTTTATTTTGTTCTTTCTAGTAAAATCTCTTTATCCGAAATATTTGTCACTCTTTTTCACTTTTTTTTTTCATTATCATTTTTCATCTTGTTTTTTTTCTGTTATTTTTTTAAAAATAAAATGCCTCCACTCAAAAATTTTATCACTTTCTTTCACTGTTTTTGTTTTTTCTAGTTAAATAGTTGAGTCCTAAACTTTATATTGGAACACTTGCTACTACATACTAATTGATTATAATTACCGAGAGTTAAAGTTTCTAAACAAACTTTAAGCTTTATAAAAATCAAAAAAAATTCTCGAGAGTTGTTATTTTATTTTATGATATGTCATTAAATATACTAGTAATATATTGTGAATGTCATTTTATATATCAGTAATAACAACATAATATGACTCAATACTAGTTTTTCATGATCTGAAACCTCACCAAAGATCGTGATGGCACCTAACCGACTCGTTAGGCAAGCCAACACAATAACAATCATAATTTCAAAGCAGATTAACCAAATCCTTATCAAAATTCATAATATGATAAAAACATAGAAATAATCTCAAATTAATAACAAAGATAAACTACCCGAAATAAGGTCTAAACACAACCACACCTGTCTATATAGCCCAAAACAGGTGTCACAACCATCATAAGAATCTAACAAAAGTATGTAGAATCAACAGAATAATACTATTTGTCTTAAGGAGATAGATAAACATAATAGATAAGTAGGGAGGAGGACTACATATGTTGTGAATCGGTCAAGTAGAGCAACTCAGCACGAAGTCTCCACAAAGCCTCCTACTTTGTCGGGTAAATGCTACTAATACTAGCCTTAGAACCTGCACAAAAATATATAAAAGTATAGTATGAGTATAAACCACAATACCCAGTGGGTATCAAGTTTAGCCTCAAAGAAGTAGTGGCGAGGGGTCGATATCGATACTCACTAGCTGCCCAAAAATCAGGAGGAAGCATATTAATATAAATAGTAGATCATGGAATCATAAAATAAGTACAAAAGCTCAAGAAGTACCGTTTATACATAATTAAGGCATGCTTTACATATAAAGAGGTCAAATAAGACATCGACACCTCACTTTCTCACCTCAAGTCATGATACATGCCAACAACACTTATATCAATACACTGTATGAATCTAAGTAAATATGTATATACATGCTCAGGATCCCTTTTTCAATAAAACACAAATCCACGTGTCTAACACATACAACGTGTCCAACAAGCACCAAAAGGATCAAGAGTGCCTACGCTCTCAAGGCCCAAGGTAACATGTGTAATTATCCAACTCCAGAGGGAAAAATCCATATCCAATCACAGATTATATTATAATAATGATCAATATACAATAATCAATATTCTCTCAAGTACTAGTAGTACCAAAATCCTCAACTTTCCTCAATAACAAACTCCCGACTTATGCATATGTGTATGAAACGATGTAATAAAAGGGAACCATACATGATAATAAGAATGCAGATAAAAAATTCATATGGATGAAAGATAAATATTGCTGATCATGTGATGTAATTTATCACCATGGTTCAATAAGCTATATAGCATGCTCTAGCTTAATTATATTATTTATCATGAGTCAATTAGGCCACATGAACCACCAAAATCATGGAGAAAATAAGACAAGTATATGACTACGAATTTATAATAAATGTCAACATGGAAAAACAATCATTTATGCAATCGACAAGCCATAACCTTAGGCATGCTTTTAAAACATGAATATAGATTATCACGTAATCATAGAATCAATTTGAACATGAATAATAACTTCACACAAAAATATAATTCAAGTCAACAATACTGATAAGTTCAAAACCTAGCTACACATATACGCTCGTTACCTCACATATACGTCGCTCCTAAATCATGTATCAAGTAGCAAATAGATCACCTATGTGAAAATTCTTTCTTACAAGGATAAACAAGAGACTTACCTCTGCCTATTAAGCAACAATCGCCTACCCATCCAAATGACTCAAATCTAGTAAAAAAATAACTCAATAACGTCAAATAAAGCCATAGGAACCAACTCCACACAATAAAGTCTCTATCTTTAATCTAATCTCCAAAAGTCAACACGGGCCCACATGGTTAAAACCCGATTCAAAGGTTCATCTCGACTACCTATCACCTCACGAGTCCAAGTATGTAATTAGATTCTAAAATTGAGTCCACATCGATCTGTAAATCCCAAAATATACCCTCTTAAGTTATTTTAAAAATCCCAATTTTACTTTAAAAATCCATATTTTAGGTGTAGAAATCCGTAAGGAATCAATATATAAAGCCAAATCCAAGTAAAAATTTCTTACCTCCAATCTAGTAGTGAAATTGCTCTTCAAAATCTCCACCTCTTGAAATCTAGGATTCAAAATATGAGAGAATTGGTAAAATCCTAAAATGAATATCTTAAGTGGTCTGCCCAGCAATATTCTTCGCGAACGCGGTCCAAACCTTGCGTTCATGAAGCACAATAACCTCAGCCCCAAAATAACCCTTCACAAATGTGAAGGTCCTCCCGTGAACGCGAAGTACCAGAATACCAAGCCTTTGCGAATGCGAGCTCAGCTACGTGAATGCGAAGGCAAACTCCCCTCCTAACTCTCCAGCTACGCGAATGTGAAGGTTCTCCCCCGAACGTGATGATCAACCAGCCCACACCCTTCACGAACGATCCCTTGATGCAAACATGAAGCACAAAATACCACCTGCCAGCATCCTTCATTACGAACACTAGACATCCCTCGCGAACGCGATGAACATCAGACACCAGCAAAATCTGATGCTCCAAAACTCATAGAAGTGACCTGAAACCACTCCGAAACACATTCGAGCCCTATGGACCCCGTCCAATCATACCAAAAAGTTTATATACCTAATTTAAACTTTTCCAAATGATCAAAATACCACAATTAACATCAAAACCAAGAATCGATGATCAAAAACCATCTCTTAACTTCCAAACTTTCTAACTTTGCCAAACTTGTCCGAATCACACTTAGACAATCTGGATCACTTCCAAACTTTTCACATAAATTTTAATCAACCAAACGAACCTATCCAAAGCCTTGGAATATCGATCGAGCCCAAATTATATCAAAATCAACTCCCGATCGACCCTATGAACTCTCCAAACATTCAAGTGGACAACTTTCGACAAAAAGCTAAAACCTCCTAAGAGTATCTAAATCTAAATTTGAAAATAACTACATGTCCGAAATTACCATAAGAACCTGTAGAAATAACCAAATCACCATTCCAAGAGCGTTTATCCAAAGGTCAATCTTTGTTCAACTTTTACATTTTAAGCTTCCAAAATGAGACTAAGTGTCTCAAATCTTCTCGAAACCAAGCCAACCATCCCCGCAAGTCATAAAATAATAAACAAACAAACAAAAAGCATCAAATAGGAGGAATGAGGCTCAAATACACAACGACTAGCCAGATCGTTACATAATCATAGTATACTATAGTTAAAGTACAAGTATACTACATAGTATACCAATAATATTGTGAGTATTATGTAACATACATGAATCAATGACGCTGAGTGATCTCCCATGGGTCCACCATTTATTTTTTGGCCCAGGTAATGAATATGTTGGTTTATTTTCCCTTGCGTGAATTTTGCCTAAAATATATAACCATTGTACCCTTTAATATATTTTAGGGCTATACTCTTGCAATTTTCTCTTTCTTTTGTTTTATCTTCTCAATTCGCTGAGAATATCTATAGGGTTTTGATGGTAGGCTATAATCTCGTGTTTTATTTGCTTGTTGCACTCTAATTTACTGCACTTTAATTGAGTTTGAGCTTTAATCGCTAGTGTTTTGCACTAATTGTGTGTTTTATTCCTTGTAGGAGTGATTTCGAGCTATGTAGATGTTATGGAATTAATTCAAGTGATTTGGATCTTTGATGTCTGAATAAAAGTCCAAGATATTAAGCTGGGATCACGTTCGGGGGTCAAGAACCACATCTGGATATCAAAAATCAAGAAAAATTCATGACTCTGAGGATTCTCCATAGCCGTGGCGCGTGGGGCGCCGCGTCTGCACATTTTTTTGCTACTGTCATTTGTGATTCTCCTAAATAAGTCCCACAAGCACCCCGCGTGGCGCATCGCCTCCTGCGGCGCGCCTGTGTAGTTTTTACCAAGCTAGAATCCTATTTCGCGTAGGAAAAGTTTTTTAGTCTGGGCCCGACCCTACTTGATATAAATACATGTAAAAATATTATTTTGGGGACTTTTGACACATCTATGACCGAAGGAGACGAAAGAGGAGTTGGAGAAATAAAATCACAAGGAATTCATCATTTAATCCTCACTCAAGACACGAGTTTGGATCATTTTATATTTTTCTATACTTTAAACATATTTGTGATGAATTTCTCCATATCTTTGGAGTAGTTCTCTTTAGGGTATGATGGATTTGGGGTATTGATGTTTGTTTGTGGATTATAACTCTGGTTTTATGTGTTGAATCATTTTGGGTGTTTTAATCGTTGCATATATATTCACTTGTTCATGTAATCGAGAGAGACATAACTTGTGATATTTTTGCATTATATTTGTTGGTTGAATTCATTAATTCTTCTTAGTAATCGAAATAGGCTAGTTGAATTGTTGATTAAACCTAGTTAGGAGGATAATCGAAAGAGGTTCTCCTAAAGACCAATCCACTACAGATTCTTGCATATCTTCACGTGCTTAAAATTGGTTCATCTTGTGAGATTGAGACTTAATCGAGAAATAAATAATTGAACTAATAACCAAGTGAATTTGAGAGACCCACTTGAATATTAGAAGTGAATTATCTAGAATTAGATCCCAAATATTTTTATTGCACCTATCCTATCAACCCTATCTTCTCCCATTGATATCTTCCCATGCTCATTAATTGCGGTTGATTGTCATTAGTCAATAGTTTAGACTCTTAGTTAATTTTAGTTTTTAATCATATAAATCTGAATTGTTGATCATCTTGGATAGCAATTTAGCTACAAACTACGATAATACTGTTTAACTCCAATTTATGTGGATACGATATTATATCATACTGTATTTGACTAGCGAGCATATTTAAGTGTGTGTTTTGCGCTCGTCAAATTTTGGCTCCACTGTCGGGGATTGACAATTAATGGTGTTTAAAATAATTTGTAGTGCTGATTCAGGAATTTTTCTTTTTATTTTATTTTTCTCTCTTTATGTTTGGTGTTTTTTTTTACTGTGCGCAGGTGATAGGTTAGAGTGGTGCATGACTCGATCTTCTGGGAAGGAAGTGCTACCATACGGACCAGAAATCGAGAAACAACTACGATAGTTAAGGAAGGAAAAACACCTCCCCGAGAACATAGAGAAGGTTGGGCAATCTTCAACCAAAGAAACTATGGCCGGAGATGATGATAATTAGGATTTGGCTGCAAGATAGGCAACCCAACAAAGAGAAAAAGTTGCACGAGATGCTGAGGAAGCAGCTCTTTGAAATGCACAACTTGTCTATGAAGAGGAGAGGGCTCGGAGAATTGCTTAGAACCAACCGTTGGGTGCAGAACAGTTCTGAAATATACCTCCCAGTGCTGGGAGACCACTTGGTAATTTTGCGAGACCGGTCTACAACCAAGGATTGTAAAGTATTAAACCACCTCCAGTTGCAACTGACAATGTTGAGTTGAAGCAAGGGTTGATCCAAACCCTTCAAAATTGATGTGTCTTCAGAGGAAAGGCAAACGAAGATCAAACAACCATCTAATGGACTTCGAGGAGATTATGAACACCTTTCAATACAATGGTGGGTCACATGATGCAGTTTACTTAAGGGCATTCCCCTTCACACTCAAAGATGATGCAAAGAAGTGGCTTCAAAGCTTGCCCCAGGGATCAATTAGAACATGGGAGGAGATGAATAAAAAATTTCTTGAAAAATATTTCTCCTCAGCTAAAACGGGCAAGTTTAGAAGAGAAATCCATAACTTATGCCAGAAAGATACTGAAACTGTGTTTGAAGCTTGGGAGAGGTTTAAGGATCTAGTTCGAAAGTGTCAACATAGCGGAATTGAACTCTGGATGCAACTCCAAGACTTTTGGGATGGGTTGACACCGGCCTCACGTAGAACTTTGAGCAACGCAGATGGAGGCCCATTGATGAACAAGACTCCAAAGGAGATAGTCACAATTCTTGATGAGTTGTCTGAAGATGAAAATCAGTGGCCCTCTGAGAGTGCTGAAAGAAGAAGATCAACTAGTGTTCACCAAGTTGATGCTAACACATCTGTGCAGGTGCACCTTGATGCCATGGACAAAGAAATACAGAAGCTGACCTTAGCCTCAATACACAATGAGCCTCACGCAACTTGTGATATGTGTGGAAGAGGACACCCTAATCATGAGTGTCAAGCCTCCACTGAGGAAGTTAATAATGTGGGAAATTATAATTCAATGGGTCAGAGACACCCCGATTTTTCATGAAGTTCACCTGAGGTACTGCAAATGCATGGAAACAAAATAACCCCAGATTTCAGGGACAAGGAGTTCCGGGTTTTGTGAATAGGCAGAGGCAGCAGTTTCAGCCTCAACAGTCCAATCAACATAGTTTAGAAGATCTAATGAAAGCCTTCATTATCAAGACAGATGAGGGGCTAGATGCTCATGGGGCAGCAATTCGAAATTTAGAGAAGCAAGTGGGTCAAATTTAAACTATATTGTCTTAGAGAATTCCAGGAACTCTCCTAGCTGATATTGAGAGAAACCCTAAAGAAACAATGAATGTTGTAACCTTGAGAACTGGACAAGTGTTGAAAGATCACACTCCAATCCAAAAAGAGGTGGTACCTGAAAAAGAAAGTGGGGAGCAACTGAAAAATGAAGTTGATAAGAAGAAGAAAGGCAAGAAGGGAGCCGAGAAAAAGAAGAAGGAGGAAACTTCAATAAGGGTGGAATCTAATGAAGAGAGCAAGCACATTCCTGCTCACCTTTTCCCCAAAATCTCTATAGAGAAAAGCTGGACAAGCAGTTTGAGGGATTTCAAGATATGCTGAGACATGTTAATGTAAATTTGCCATTCACTTAAGTACGCTCACAAATGCCAGCTTATGCCAAATTCTTGAAGGATATCCTTACAAATAAGAGGAACATATAGGAGACTTCAGTGGTAAAGCTCCCGGACCATTGCATTGCAATCTTGCAATACAAACTTCCACAACAATGTGGAGATCCAGGGATTTTTACTAGGCCTTCTTATTTATGCACTCTAAACTTTGATAAATCTTTATATGATTCTGGTGCCTCAATTAATCTAATGCCTTTGTCTATTAACATGAAACTGGAGAATGAGATCGGAGATATAATGTCAACACCAATATCTTTGCAACTGGGTGACCAAACGATTTTGATACCCGAGGGGATAGTGGAAGATGTTTTGGTTCGGGTAGATAAGTTTGTATTTCCTATAGATTTCATAGTGGTGAATATGGAAGAAAACAAGGAGGCCCCCCTCATCCTAGGAAGACCATTTTTAGCAACAAATAGAGCTATACAAGGTATACACGATATGAAGCTCATGCTTAGAGTGGATGAGGAGACTGTGACTTTTGAGATGAATGTTGCAACTAAGATGAAAAAGGTGAAGCCAACTGCAAGTGTTGAGTGGAAGTTCAAGAACTCGAAAGAAAAAGCTGCAGTGATTGATAAAGATAAGTGTGGGGTGTACCCTAAGAAGGCTGAGAAGAAAGATGTCTGCATGGATGTGTGCATTAGTTCGGGCGCTTGGAATGGAGCCCGACTTTGACTCAGACCCCGACCAGAGATTCAGGGAAGTTTCCTCTATATTATTATTTTTAATTGTGTGTCACAGGTACATGCCACAACTTAAAGTGTGGGGTGGTGGATAATTATATGTTTTATGTATATGGGTTAGTTTTCTCTTTTTAGTAGTTAGAAAAAAAATGAAAATAACATAAAAATTTTAAAATTTTTGACTTTTTCCGACAATGGATATCATTCGACGGGTTTCTTGAGGTAATAAATTCGAAAGAAGAAGACAAAAAGATTTTATTTTGTTATGTAGTGTAACAATTCCTCCTTGGTTTTTCTTTGACCGCGTTTCTTTTCCAAGGGTTTTGTTTGAACTAGGTGTAGTTAGTTTTTAATTTTGTTAGAAGTAGGAAACCTTATGCTGTGTTTTGAAATGGAAGCAATATCTCTTGAATTTGTTGTACCCTGAGAATAGCAAGTGCTTTAGTTGTGACGCTTAGGATCAGTTTTTGACTCTTGTATAAGTACCTTAAATCGTATGATCTTAACTTTTCTTAACTGCTTTGACTAGAGTGACTTGATGAGTCCAATCCGGAGTGAGTTATGTGCCATGTGTGTGTGAGGTTTTTTGTTATTCTGTGCATTGCATTTGTTGTCTAGAACTTGCCCCGTGTGTTTGCAAAGCAAAATAATAGTTTTGTTCAGTCTTGGAAGTGATGTAGGAATTTCTTTGTTATGTATCTTAGTTAAACCCTTTGAGAATGTAATCATGGTTCTTTGGCAGCCACATTACAAGCCTTACCCATTTGTTTTAATTGACCATCTATTTGAACTTTGTACCTATCATGAGCACTTGAATTTGTTATGAACTTTGTAAAAGTTAAAGTGTGGGGTGGTTGATTTGGCTTTTGAGTGGAACTAATGAAATAAGGAGAAAGGTGCATTGTTTTGAAAAAGTAAGAGCCACTTGAATTGAAAAAGAAAGAAAAAAATAGTTGTATTGTTGTGCAAAATATTCTTTGATAGTGGTGACTCTTAATGTAATTATGCTTAAATAAGTAGGGGGTTGAAATATATTTATGGCAAGGTGGAGTTATAGTTTGACATAAGCGTGAGGTTCTGAATGATTAATTATGTATTAAATTGCTTTGGGAGGTGTAGTCACTCTTATATCTAAATGTATCCTACTCGTCCGGCAGCCTATATTACAACCAATTAAAGTCCTACTAGATCCTTGACTGAATGAACTCAATTAGTAGAGTAGTACACTACGGGCAAGTCTATGGTGCATCTTTTGTGGCATATGAATGTTGTTTCTGAGAGTGAGTAAATTCCTTCTATCGTGAGTTCCTAATTGTTCTTGATTTTTATTGTGTGAGAAACTACTCTCTACTGTTGTGTGAGGGCACTTGATTCATGAAGGAAAGGTAATGTCGTTGACCTCTATGTTAGAGTAAATGATTAAGTTGTGAATAATGTGTGGTACTTGTGAGTCAAATCTTGAGGCAAGGATGTTACACTATTGTACTTAGTCTATTTTAAGTATTCTTGGTATGATGAGTTAGGAGAGTTGTTTAAAAAGGTCGTGTCTTTATAGAGTGTAGTTTGATTTTTCGAGGATAAGCAATGGTTTAAGTGTGGGGTGTTGATGTTCGTCCATAATCTCGTGTTTTAGTCACTTGTTGCACTCGAATTTACTGCACTTTAATTGAGTTTGAGCTTTAATCATTGTTTTGCACTAATTGTGTGTTTTATGCCTTGTAAGAGTGATTCCGATCTATGTAGATGTTATGGAATGAATTCGAGTGATTTGGATCTTTGAAGTCCGAGTAAAAATCCAAGGGATTAAGTCGAGCTCGCATTCGAGGGTTGAGAACCACATCTGGATATCAAAAATCAAGAAAAATTCCGAACTCTGAGAATTCTCCACAGCTGCGACGTGTGGAGCGGCGCATGGGGCGCCTCCGCTACATGTTTTTCTATTGCTGTCAATTGTGATGCTCCCTGATAAGTCCCACAATCACCTCATATGGCATGTCTCCCTGTGCGTCGTGCCTGTACAATTTTTTCAGAGCTAGAATCCTATTTTGCATAGGAAAATGTATTTTCGTTTGGGCCGGACCCTACTTCGTATAAATTGTAACGATCCGGCTGGTAGTTTTGAGAGTTGTAGCCTAGTTCCCCCATTTATTGCTTATTTTGTGCTTTACCAATGTTATATGACCTACCAGGTTAGTCGTTCAGGTCCGATGGGATTTCGGAATGAATTGAGGAAAACAATCAAACATTCCGGATTGTGATTTGATTGTCCGTAGTTGAATTAGGGTTGAAATGGCGAACGTTGAATTTTTTTAAAGTTTGACCGGGAGTGGACTTTTTAGTATCAGGGTCGGATTCTGATTTCGGAAGTTGGAGTAGGTCCGTGGTGTCATTTGTGACTTGTGTGGAAAATTTGGGGTCAATCGGACGTGATTTGATAGGTTTCGGCGTCATTTGTAGGAATTGGAAGTTCAAAGTTTATTAGGCTTGAATCTATGTGTGATTCGTGTTTTTGATGTCATTTGAGGTGATTTGAGGGTTCGACTAAGTTCGTATTGGGTTTTAGGATTTTTTGGTATGTTTGGTTGAGGTCCCGGGGACCTCGGGTGAGTTTCTGATGGTTATCAGATTGAAAATTTGAATTAGAAGGTTGCTGAAGTTTTTCTGGTGTCTCTGACCTGGTTTCCTTATACGCGATCACGTAGGATGGTCCGCGATCACGTAGGCTTAGCTGAGAAGTGCAGGAATTCATTCTACGCATTTGATAAGAGGAGGCTAGGATCGCGTAGTTGTAGGAGGCTGTGAATCGCGAGCGTGTGACCAGGGTCGCGTTTGCGTAGTGTTTTTGAGGAAGAAGTTGGGCCATGCGTTTTGTTCATCGCGAATGCGTGGGGTCGTTCACGATCGCGTAAGTCTGAGGGCTAGTGAATCGTGTTCGCGTGGAGGTTTTCGCGTTCGCATAAGGTTAATTCGTGGGGAAGCATAATTGTGCTTCGCGATCGTGAGGAATGTTCCGCGATCGCGATGCAGGCTTATCTGGGCAGATTATGAGTTTCAAAAAATGAGGGTTTTGAGTTCATAACACAAAATTGATTTGGGAGGTCGGTAGAAGGCGATTCTTGGAGAGGTTTTCACGTGGGTGTTTGGAGTAAGTGATTCCTATCTAGTTTTTGTTAATTTCCATGATTATACCTTTGATTTCATCATTAAATTTGTGATTTGGGGTGGAAAATTGGGGAAAATGAAGAAGAGTTTTGAGGCTAGATTTTTGAGGTTTTGGATGGGATTTTGATATCGAATTTGAGTAATTTTGGTATGGTTAGACTCGTGGTTGAATGAGCTTTTGGGTTTTGTGATTTTTTTCAGATTTCAAGATGTAGGCCCGGGGACCGGCTTTGAGCCGATTTCGGATTTTTGATTAATAACTTCGTATTTTTCTTGTGAAATTGATTCCTTTAGCCCGTGTTGATTGTATCGAAGTGTTTGTGGCTAGATTCGAGGCATCCAAAGGATGATTTATGAGGCAAAGGTGTGTTGGAGTAGAGATTGGCTCGGATTAAGGTATGTAACAGTTCTAACTTTGGTTCTAGGGGTATGAAAACCCCGGATTTTGTGTCATGTAATTGGTTTCGGAGGTGACACACATGCTAGGTGATGGGCATGCGAGCATGCACCGTAGGAATTGGGACTGGGTCCATTATAAGGAACTGTATTAACTTGTTGATATCTGTAAATTCTTCATGTGAAATAGAAATCGAGTTGTAAGTCCTGTTAGATATCATGCTTAGGACATGTGTTGGTAGTTAAGGGGCCCTCAGAAGCCGTATTACATGTTAATTATCTGCTAAATTGTTGTTTTACTCAGTCTTCGTTTTACTTTCATATCATACCTCAGCCTCTTTGTTCCTTGTTGATACATTACATTATTTCTGTGTTGGGTTGATTCTCATGATTTCTTAGAGCCCGAGAGACTGGAGAGGTTGGTGACTGAGTTGGGGCCTGAATTTCGATATGTGAGAAAATACGTGTATATGTGGATTGGTTCGTATGCTGGAACGACACTTGTGGTTGTATATATGTGGATCGGGTTGCACACTGCAATGAGCCTTATAGTTGTATATGTGTTGATTGGGTTGAACTCCGCAATGAGCCTTATGGCTATATATATAGGATCGGATTTCACGCCACAACGTGTTTCATTGATTTATGTCATGATTGACTTGATATAGCGCTTGGACTGAAGGAGCCCCTCTGGAGTCTGTACACACCCCCAATGAGTGCAGGTACCTACTGAATGTGAGTGCTGAGTGAATGAGAGGGCTGAGTGATTGTTGCCCTGAGAGGATGCATTTGACTTCATTATTGTTGCACTTAGCTGTCATATATCACTGATTTGAAACTTTTGAAAGATATTATCCTATGTTTCACTTAAACTTGTCATGAAGTAACTGATTGAACTTAAATTGTCGAATTTGAAAGCATGCCTATTTATTCTATGTTTAGATTACTGAAATTGAACTATAATTGTAAAGCTTGTCACTACTTTCAATTATTTATTTAGTATTGTTACTTACTAAGTTGGTTGTAGTCACGCTATATCCTGCACTTCGTGTGCAAATCTAGGTATTTTTGAACACGGTGGGAGTTGACACTCTACACAATTGATCCTTTTTGGAGACTTCGAGGTAGTTGCTTGGAGTTTGCAGACCTTGTTTCTCCTTCCCTATCTTTCCTTTTTTGTATTTAGTTTCGGACTATCTTAGACGGGGTATTCCACATTTGTGATATTTAGATGCTAATGTACTCTGTGACACCCCGATTTGGGAGTTCTCCGCGTTGTGTTTTGGCTCTTTCTATCCTGTTTATGAGAAGTTTCTATTTAAACTACTTTAAATCCATTTTTGTTGAAAGTGTTGGAGTTATTTGTAAATTTCGGTTTTCCTAGTACTGTGTTGGGCGCCATCACGACAGGCTAGTTTTGGGTCATGACATAAATACATGTAAAAACGTTATTTTTGGGACTTTTGACACATCTATGACCGAAGGAGGCGAAGGAGGAGTTGGAGAAGCAAAAGCACAAAGTATTCATCATTCAATCCTCACTCAAAATACGAGTTTGGACCGTTTTATGTTTTTTATACTTTAAACATATTTGTGAAGAATTGCTCCATATCTATGGAGTTGTTGATGCGAGACTAAATTGCATAGTTTAACATGTGATATACCTTATATTTTATGCGCATTAATGATAAAATTACACTTGTTATGTGCTTAATGGAGTTTATTTCATGTGTAGGTGAAGTGGAGATGGAAACGGAGCTAAAAGGATGCAAATACGTCGAAAGATACGCGAAAGGAGACACCCGGGCGATAGCCGGGCGACAGAGCCAAACACACTGACCCTACCTGGCGTTAGACAGGCGTTAGGGCTGAAACGCCAGCCCCACCCTGGCGTTAGCCAGGCGTTTTGGTCCAAACGCCAGGGTCCCCC
>ML306646.1:63958-122483 GCA_005239505.1 Nicotiana paniculata
AACAGCGTGCTTGATACGTCAATTCCCTGTGGGATCGACTCTGGGCATAATACCCCAGGATTATATTTGCAACGCCCGCTTAGTCTTCTACAAGACATAGTTGAGCGTGATCAGTAGTTCTCTTTAGGGTTTGATAGATTTGGTGTATTGATTCTTGTTTTTGGATTATAACTCTGGTTTTATGTATTGAATTGTTTTGGATGTTTTAATCGTTGCATATATATTCTCTTGTTCATGTAATCGAGAGAGGCATAACTTGTGATGTCTTTGCATTATATTTTGTTGGTTGAATTCATTAATTCTTCTTAGTAATCGAAAGAGGCTAGTTGAATTGTTGATTAAACCTAGTAAGGAGAATAATTGAGAGAGGTTCTCCTAAAGACCAATCCACTACGAATTCTTGCATATCTTCACATGCTTAAAATTGGTTCAGCTTGTGAGGTTGAGACTTAATAGAGAGAGGAGTTTCTATTGAACAATTGAACTAATATCCAAGTGAGTTCGAGAGACTCACTTGAACATTAGAAGTAAAGTATCTAGAGTTAGATCCCAAACATTTGTCTTGCACCTATCCTATCAACCCTATCTTCTCCTATTGATATCTTCCCTTGCTCATTAATTGTGTTGATTATCATAAGTCAATAGTTTAGACTCTTAGTTAATTATTAATTTTTAATCATTTAAATCTAATTTTTTTGATCATCTTAGATAGAAATCTAGCTACAAACTACGATAATACCGTTTAACTCCAATCCCTGTGAATACAATATTATATTATGCTATATTCGATTATCGAGCATATTTAAGTGTGTATTTTGCGCTCGTCAGGTTCCAATCAGAGTTTATTTTTTAAAAACTCACATGGGATATAAGTTATAATTTTAAAGTCCCAAAGCTAAGTTTTACCTATAAGACAAGAGTTATAGAGTATCTCATACTTTAGACACAATGAGGCAGCATAAATTGTTGCCATGTTACATAAATTGTGGTTTTAAAGTTCTTGAGAGTTTTTCCTATATGACAGGAGTTATAGAGTATCTCATAAGTTAGACACAATGAGGTAAAGTAAATAATTGTCCATGAAGCATAAGTTATGATTTTATAGTCCATGGGATAAGTTTTACCTACAAGGCAAGACTTATAGAGTATCTCATAAGTTAGACTGAATGAGGTAGTATATAATGTTGTTCACGGGAAATAAGTTATGACTTTAAATCTCTGATCTATGTTTTGCCTATGAGGCAAGAGATGTGGACTATCTCATAAATTAAACATAGCAAGGTAATGCAAAGTATTACCCATGGGAATAAGTTATGGCTTCAAAATCCTTGTTATATTTTATTTATGAGGCAGGAGTTGCAAAACATCTCATAAATTAGATTCTGCAAGCTAGTGTAATGTGTTGCCTTTGCGGCATAACTTGTGGACCAACAATAGTTGACAAAAGGAGCTACAATATTCGTTAATATTCATCACATTTTCGCTAATAAATTTTAATCTAGCTTCCTCAATTCTTCACCAAACGCTAAAATTTCAACCACAGATTCCTAATCACAACTCCAGCAAATCCTAACGATAATTTTTTCCCAATAAAATTCGCTTAAATCGGTGTTAAAACAACAAACTGAATATAAAAAAATAACATTGTTCAATTTTCGGCCACAAAAAGTTTTAATTTGTAGAACCCATATTTGAAATCCTCCATCTTTGACATTCCTATTCTCCTTCATTTCGCCACCTCTCTTCTTCTTCATCCTCTATCTTTTGCTATTATGTTGCTACTTCTACTGCTTTTGGGATGAGAGGATATTTTTTTCTAGATAATAATCAATAAAACAAACTGAGACTATTTTCTCATGATTGTTTTTACCGGGGTAAAAAAATTAACAGTTGTACCAAGTGTCCTATTTCTATCATTCTCCCTATAACATACTAATAATAACAATATACTTTCATTCAACAGTAATCACAGTATATCATGATTTAAATATAATCATGGTGACTATATACCAAGGGTCAATTGTTTGGAGATAAATCTTGAAGGGATTAGTTATGGAAGAATTTATGTTATGCAGAGATTAAGTTATGTAGGGATTAAAAAATTATATTAATGAATATCTTGTTCAATATTTTTTTTAACATAATTTTTCTTTTTGGACAATATATTATTTCACATAGTTATTACTTAATAGGAGAGTATCGTGTGACAGAAAAAAGGATAGTAACTATAATCATCAAACGACCACTGATATGTGAAAAAGAAATAATTTCTCACGACTTAAAATTTCGATCTACTAATTGAAACTGGCATTGTCTGACCAACTAAATCAATCATTTTTCGTGTCGTTATTTAAATTGATCAAGTAATACTATAATTTGAACAACAGGCTCTTGACTAAACTATTAGAAATTAAAAAGCATTAGATGGTTGTTCCTAGTAGTTAGAAAAAGAAACGAGATTCAAAAAAGTATTTAATACATGCATTCTTATTCCACGTTTTGTTCTACATAGAAAAATACAAATATTTTTGCATTATTGTATACAAGTATTATTTTATACGGGTATCCAGAAAAAGAAAAAACCTAATCAATCATTGCAAAGTTGTGTAAACCTTTATATGGAAATCAAAATACCAATTAAATATATATAAGTTGTGCAAGATTTATAAGGATATCAAAATATCAACCAAATATTGTATTAAGTTATGTTGGATTTTATACATAATTATACATGAATTAATATATAAGGAAGGCAAACCAAACAACCTCTAAGAATAATATGCATAGCACTGTAATAACCTTGTAATAACCTCGGCCGGTCGTTTTGCATATTATAGCTTTGTTTCCTTATTTGATGCTTTCCATATGTGTTTGGTGCTATGTGACTTACATGGATGATTGGATTGTGTTCTGAAAGGTTTTGGAGCGAATTGAAACATTTCTTTCCATGGTTGGAAGCTTAAGTTATAAAAGTTAATCAATGTTTGACTTTTGTATAGACGACCCCGGAATGGTATTTTGATGGTTCCAATAGGTGCATATGGTAATTTTGGTCTTAAGCGTATGTTCAAATTTGGATTCGGAGGTTACTCGGTTGTTTTGGCTTGAATTGGTGAAAATTAGAAACCTGAAGGTTTGGAAGGTTCATAGGTTTGACCGGGAATTGACTTTGGTATTATCGGGTTCAGATTGTTATTTCGGAAGTTAGAATAAGTTTGTTATTTCATTTTGAACTTGTGTGCAAAATTTGAGGTCATTCCGAGTTGGTTGGGTGTTGTAACGTCCCGATCGATTGTTTTGAGCAGTTGCACTTTGCTCGGTAGTTTGAGGGCACGAGTATCTCGGCATGATGTATTATGACTACTGGGAATCATCAGGTTTGATTTTCAGGTTATTCGAAATCAATTTAGAAGAACAAATTTCATGAATTAAAGCTTTAAGTTGGAAGAGTTAACCAAGTTTGACTTTTTAGCATTTAACTTCGGATTGGAGTTTTGATGGCTCCGTTAGGTCTGGATGGTGATTTTGGACTTGGGCGTATGCCCGAATTTGTATTTGGATATTTTTAGAAGGATTCAGCACTAATTGGCGAAAGTTGAAAATTTGAAGGTTTGGAAAGTTCACACGTTTCACCGAGAGATGCCTTTGATGATATCGGGTTCGAATTGTGGTTCTGCAAAATTTGAGTTTTATTCCAAGTTGATTTGATATGTTTCAGCGTGAGTTTTTGAAAGTTCGAAAGTTCATTAAGTTTGATTTGAGGTGCGATTCGTAGTTTCGATGATGTTATGCGTGATTTGAGGCCTTGAGTAGGTTCGTATTATGTTATGAGACTTCTTGGTATGTTCGTACGAAGTCCCGAGGGGCTCGGGTGAGTTTCAGATAGATTTGGGTTGTGTTGCGCTCGTATTTCTTATGTTTCAACGTCATTTCCTCAAGCATAAATGGTATACATTAAGCAAATGAGCTCCAATTTCTGTTTTGATTAAAACATTAGATCCGTATTACAATTATGGAACCATAGCTAAAAGAATCATAGAATTTAGACATCGTATGAGGAGTTTATGGTCATTTTACAAAGAATTAGGTTGCCAGATTTTTCAGATTAATTACGAAGTTTCTATTGACTTCGTATTTAAAAATCTGCACTATTTTCAAATATTGAAACCAATATATCTCCTTCATTGTAAGGTCAAATGAAGTGGTTCAAAAGTCTAACTTGACTGAAATTTCACAAGGAAACCATTGGGGGCATAAAAAGTGATTTTCGGGATCGTTGTTATGCAAAACGAGGCAAAACAACTGGGCAAAAATACTTAATATCGAGGGTTTGTTAATTTGGTCATATTTTGAGTTGGGGAGCTTGAATTTGGGCAATTTTTGGAGGTTATTTTCACCAAATAGATTGGGATAAGTATTCTATACTCGATTTTGGTTATATTTCATGAATCCATCTTCGTTTTTGGCATTTGATTGATGATTTAAAAGTAAAATTTGGGGGATTTTGTCTAATATTCCATAAAGTGAATTTTTGAGTTATGAACATCGATTCGAAGTCGTATTTGAATAAAACTAATACAGATGGACTCGTAATTGAACGGGTTGTCGGATTTTGTGAGTTTCATTGGATTCCAATGTGCGTGCTCGGGTTTGACTTTTTGATTGACTTTGGGCTTTTGATTAAAGATTCGACCTTTATCGATTGGGTTTGTTTCCTTGGCAATTATTTGATGTATTCGAGTTGCTATTGGCTAGTTTCGATCTGTTCGGAGTTCGGTACACGCAAAATGGAATTTTTGGGGCATCGTTTGGCATGCTCGGTACTGATTTGGCTTGTTTGAGGTAAGTGTATTGCCTAACTTTGTTGAGAGAATTTTTCCTACTAATTGCCATTGTTTTCTACATGCGGGGGTGATGCATATATGAGGTGACGAGCGTATATGCATGTGCCAGGGTTAATCATGCTCGGGAGTAAATTATACGATTAATAGTGTCTTGTAGAATTACGTGACCTTCTTGCTTCATGTCTTACTTGACTTCTAGATTACTAATAATATGTATTAAACGTTATAAACCAAGATTTAGTTTATTATAGCTTGATTAAAATTTGAGCTTTTGAGAAACATTGATGTGTCTAATTCGGTCTTCATCATGCTTAATGACTAATACATTTCTACGACCGTTATTCTTGAGATATTAGGTTCTATACTCGAGTTGTAGATCATTCTTGAGATTTGTTGAAATACTTGAACAATAATAGTCTTGAGGGTTTACTGATTTATTGTTGGATTGAAAGTTTTGATTGGGGTTCATTTGGAATATTCGTTTAATCACTCTCCTTGATGTTATTTATGCTTCCGACCTTTCTTGTCATTGACATAAATATGCTTGGTGAGGAAGAGTGTAAAGCACAAAGGGTGATGCCGCGCCATTGCTTTTATATTATCATGTGAGGGAGAGTGTAAAACACAAAGGGTGAGGCCGTGCCATTTCATATATTTTATCATGTGAGAGAGAGTGTAAAGCATGAAGGGTGATGCCGTGCCATTTCATATATTTTATCATGTGAAGGAAAGTGAAAAGCACGAAGGGTGATGCCGTGCCATTTCATTTGAGAGTAAAAGCACGAAGGGTGAGGCCGTGCCATTTCATTTGAGAGTAAAAGAACAAAGGGTGATGCTGTCCATTTCATTTGTGAGTAAAATCATGAAGGTTGATACCGTGCCATTTTATTTGTATTATCCTAATCTCATTTACATTATCATGTGATAATGAGAGTAAAAGCACGAAGGGTGATGCCGTGCCATTTCATTTATATCATCATGCTTTTATATTATCATGAGTTCATGGCACGAAGGGTGTTTTCATGCAGGCGAGGACGAGGGACATGTATTATGTTGTGATATCTTTTCCTTGTGTATATGTCCATGCCTTTACCTTGAGCGGTTATTGTCGCACCTATGTTTCCTATGTGACTTGTCGTGTTGTTCTGTCTTTGTTCTCTATCTCACTTGTTGTTGTATTGCCCATGCCTTCTACTTGTTTCACTAGCAAATATCATGCCTCCTTCCTGATGTTATATCTATAACCATGTCGTATCTAGTTTATTGCACTCTAGTATAAGCTTTCTACCATGTTATCCATTCATGCCTCTATTTGTTAGCTTAGAAAGATCATGCGTTCCCCTCTTATTTGTCATATCTACATCTATGCCTTCTACCATGCTAGTTAGGTGAAATTATATTTTTCTTTCCTAATTGATGTCGTTATTCCTATTTTTCTTACCTTGTCATTAATGTTATCGACATTTCTTTCACCTGGTTGGTACTGTTACACGTATATTTGGTGAGGATGAAATAAATGCACAAAGGGTGTTGTCGTGCAATTGGATTTTATGTCTTTAGTATATTTCTCACACTATAAAAGTTATGAATTTATTATTGTGATTTGTTATCGCTCTAAGGAAAGGACTAGTCGTGATATTGAGGAATATTAATCATGTTTCTTCTAGAAATCATCTATTGCTTCGCATAATTGTTTCCTTGTACGCTATTCTGTTATGTTCTAGTATTGTTCTATTGCTAGTCTTCTATACAGGTTATATCAACGAGTATCTTTTAACTACAAAGCCTCATCACTACTTCACAAAGGTTAGTCAAGATACTTACTAAGTACATGGGGTCGGTTGTACTCATACTATACTTCTGCACCTTGCGTGCAGATTTTAGAACGGAGCTACGGGTGATGTCGGGAGCTGACTCTGAAGATATTCATCCCTTTCAGATGTGGCTACCACTTGTACCTGGGTAGTTCTAGAGTTGAATTCTGTTTAAGTACATTTCAAACATAAGCTAAATTTATTTCATATCCGTTTTTTTAATAATCTAGTCTTAGTAGTTCATGTCTTGTACTACCAGTCCTTGGAATATTGTTTGGAATCCATATATATCAATTGTTGATCATATTTATTTTATTAGAATTGTGTTAACTGTTAATTGGCTGACCTAACGGGCCGGGTTAGGTGCCATCAAGACCTGTGGATTTTGGGTCGGGATAGGCGTGGTCCAGCATGAGGTTTGGAAGATTGAAAGTTGACTATTTCATTAGGCTTGAATTGAGGTGTGATTCATAGTTTTGATGTTATGTGATGTGATTTGAGACCTTGAGTAGGTCCGTATTATGTTTTGGGACTGGTTGGTATGATTGAACAGGGCCCTGGGGATCTAAAGTGAGTTTCAGATGAGCTTCAGATCATTTTGACCTTGTTTGGCGTTCATGTCTGATGTCTTCCCACCTACAGGATTTGATCCGCAGATGCGGATGGTTGGTCAAAGATGCGGAGTTAGGGGGAGGGAACTTGGCGTCGTAGATGCAAAGGACTTTGATAATGCGGTGGCACATGTGCGCTTCCTTTACTACAGAAGCAACTCCGCAGAAGAAGATGATTGGCAGTTTAGTGGAACTCGCAAAAGCGAGATTTTGTCGCAAAATCAGCTTTCTTGATCGCAGAAGCGATCATGATGGGCAGAACATATTAAGTCGAGGGTTTTGTTCATTTTATCACATATTTGAGATTGAGAGCTCGAATTTGGATGATTTTAGAGGCAATTTTCACGACTTGGATTGGGGTAAGTATTTTTTACTCGGTAGTGATTATTATTCATGTTTCCATCCTTGATTTTGGCATTTGATTGTTGAAATCTAAGTGAGAAAATTGGGGATTTTGGCAAAACTTTTTTAAAATGAAAAAAAAAAAGTTTGAACCTTTATTCGAAATCAGAATTGGATGAAATCTGTATGGTTGGACTCATATTGAATAGGCGTTCAAGATTTGTCAGTTATGCCAGGTTCCGAGGTGCAAGCTCAAATTGCGGGCTTTGTGAATTTTTATCCTTTATTGTTTAGGGTTATTTCCTTTGGCCTTAATTGATGTTACTAGGTTATTCTTTGACTAGATTCGAGCCGTTTAGAAGTCAGTTCGTGTGGGAAGACTATTTTAGAGTATTGTTGTATCTTATTTAAGGTAAGTATCTTTCCTAATATTAGTTGAGTCATTAATTTACTGAGTTATTAGTTTTGACTACATGCTATGGGTGGCGCACATGCAAGGGGTTGAGCCCATGTGCATGTACCCAGGTTCTATCCATGCTCGGAGTAGTACTTAGGCTATGTTATGCCTTGAATTGATTGCTAATCTTCATGTTATCATGCTTTATGTGTTTTTACCCTTTTGTGAGCTACTTGAATTGCGCTAGAGATCATGTTTAAGATAAAACACATGTTCAAACATGTTAATTGCTATTTTTGGTGTAATTGCCTTATCGTAGCTTTATTAGCACACGTCGCACATGTATACAACTTAGAATGTCACTTCTATCGATCCACGAGCTTACAATTTGATATTCATTGTTTATATACATATATGGTTGTATATACTTCTTGCGTGATATGGACCGGATTTGTAGCACGTGGGTTGTTCGTGCGATTTGAGTTACGATAGCACGTGAGTGGTCCGTACGATTGTTATATATGACACGTGAGTTGTCTGTACAACGTGTAAATAAGGATCCATACCCCTACCGCCACCCTCTCATATTTCTCTCTTGATGGTGTACATGCAATTTGAGGAAAATTTATAAGTGTTTCGTTATTGCATATCTTCTCTATTTGCAAATACCTTAGATGTATAAATGTTTTAATCGCATATCTTCTCTATATGTGTAATGACCCGACTGGTCATTTTGAGCATCTGCATTCCGTTCACCCGTTTGAAGTCTTGAGTAGCTTCATATTATGTATTATGACTTGTGTGAATCGACGATTTTGATTTCAGGTGTTTCAGAAATTGTTTGGAAGAATGAATTTCATGTTTGAACCTTTAAGTTGGAAGAGTTGATCAAGTTTGACTTTTGAGTATTTGAACTTGGATCGGAGTTTTTATGAGTCCGTTAGGTCCGGATTCCTAATTTGGACTTGGGCGTATTCCCGGATTCGCATTTGGATATTTCTCGAAGGTTTCCACACTTATTTGCGAAAGTTGAAAATTTAGAGGTTTGAAATGTTCATGAGTTTACTGGGAGTTGACTTTGATGATACCGAGTTTGGATTGTGGTTTTGGGAAATGGAATAGCTTCATTATGTCATTTTGGAATTGTGTGTAGAATTTGAGTCCATCCCGAGTTGATTTGATATGTTTCGGCACGAGCTTTGGAAGTTGAAAGATTCAAAGTTCCTTATATTTGATTTGAGGTGCAATTCATCATTTCGATGTTGTTATGCATGATTTGAGGCCTCGAGTAGGTCCGTGTTATGTTATGGGACTTGTTGGTATATTTGGACGGGGTCCCGAGGGGCTCGGGTGAGTTACGTACGTGGTTCGGATCATTTTTATCTTTTGTTGCATTGCTAAAGATTTATGGTGCTAGTGTAGCCGCATCTACGGAGTCTTGATCGCACAAGCGACTTCGAAGATGCGGTCTGTTCATCGCAGAAGAGGGATAAGGCTAGGTGCGGAGTCTTCACAGATGCGGAAGATTTGTGCGCTTCTACAGCTTCGCATAAGCGATGGACTTGGATGCATAAGCGAGATGGAGAACAAAAACGCGTTTGGATTTGCGCCTGCGATTGCGCAGAAGTAGACCAGTGTCCACTGCTGCGAGTGGTCGATACGTTAGTGGATTCCGAAGAGGCTATAAAATCGAGGGTTGTCCTTTTTATCATAAATTGAGCTATAGACTTCAGATTTGGGCAACTTGGAGGCGATTTTTGTCACATGGATTGGGGTAAGTGTTCTATACTCAGTTTTGATTATATTTTTTGAATCTATCTTCATTTTTGGTAATTGGATTATAAATTTTAAAGAGAAATTGGGGATTTTTGCCTAATATTTCATAAAGTGAATTTTTGAGTTTTCAACATTGATTCGGAGCCGGAATTGAGTGAAACTAGTATGGTTAGACTCGTAATTGAATGGGTTGTCCGATTTTGTGGGTTTTGAAGGGTTCCGAAGTGCAGGATCAGGTTTGACTTTTTTGGTTGACTTTGGGCTTTTTTATTAAAGATGCAACTTTTATCGATTGGATTTGTTTCCTTTGGAATTATTTGATGTTCTTGAGTTAGTTTTGTCTAGTTTTGGGTTGTACAAAGGTCGATACGCACGAGATGGCATTTCTAGAGTATTGTTTGACTTGCTCGATATTGGATTTGGCTTGTTCGAGGTAAGTCACAATTCTAAACTTGGTGATGAGGGTATGAACCCCTGAATATACGTGTTATGTGTTTGGTGTTGAGGTGACGCACATGATATGTGACGGGCGTGTGAACGTGCACCGTGTGAATTATGAATCTGATGATTCAGTGGTATCGTGTAGTATTCCATCTTGTTTTATCCATGAAATTCCTACGTGCTAGAATAATTGAGCTGTGATCCATGTTAGAAATCATGTTTAGGCTATGTACTTATTCTGTTGGGACCCACTGAGGTCATTTTTGTTGTTGAGTTATTTGCTAATTGTAATTACATACTCAGTCATATTCATTCATTTGCATATCATATATCAGTCTCTGTTATCATTGTTGTCACATCAAGTTATCATTTTTTGGGCTGATTGACATGAGATTTGTGAGCCCGAGAGATTGGAGAGATAGATGACTAACCTGAGGCTGAGGGCCATATGGTGAGTGATATTGATAGGATTAGGCTGCACGCCGCAACAAGTATTAGTGATTTATATGTGGATCGGGTTGCACACTGCAACATGCCTTATATCTATATGTGGATCAGGTTGCACGCCGCAACATGCCTTATGGCTATATGTGGATCGGGTTGCACACCGCAACAGGCCTTATGGCTATATGTGTATCGGGCTGCATGCCGCAGCATGCCTTATAGACTTTATTACTATTGATGGGATCGGGGTGCGCGTTGCAGCAAGCACCGTACAATGCTGGGTGACTGAGTATGCTAAGGGAATGCGCATGATGAGTGAGAGTGCGAGACAATGAGATTGAGTACTCTAAGAGTGTGAGTACATGAGTTCATCACTGTGATGTATTGCATTGACATGTATACTTGACATACATGCATACATATGCATTTCCTCATGCAACAGAGTATTGTAACATTCATGACTCATATGCATATTGACGTGTAGGCATAGAGATGTACTTTCCTCATGCAATCTGAGATAGAAATATTTTATCTATTGTTGAAGTTTTTTTTTGGAAAAATCTCAATACACACATTTTAGTGAATTCGGTGAAATATTTGGGTTTTACTGTTATACTTGAGAAGCATGCCTATTGTTCCGTAACTGTGGACGAGCTGAGCATCATATCTTTGAGTTGTTTCTTGTACTACTTTTATTATATTTTTATGAGTTGTTGTTGGACATTGGTGTTGGACTCTGACCATTTGTCCAAGCTCATCACTACTTTCAACCTAAGGTTAGGTCTGTTACTTATCGAGTACATGGGGTTAGTTGCACTCATAATACACATCTGCACCTTGCTTGTAGATTTTGGATGCTGATTGTTGCTGTGTATGGCGGGAGATGGCATGGAAGAATTACCTGTATTCCGGTTATAGTTGCCTCTTATTTTTGGCAGCTCTAGAATTATTAATCCGTTCATGTATATTTCAAACATATGATGTATTTATTTTATATCAGATTTGTAAACTCTAAATCTTAAAAGCTCATGATTTGTACTACCAGTACTTAGGATTTTGTATAAAGGCTCAGTTATTTCATCATTTATTTTCTCTGTTAAATCTCATTTGAATAGGATTGTTGAATTGGCTTACTTAGCTGGTTATATTAGGTGCCATCACGACTACTCGGATTTTGGGTCATGACAAGTTGGTATCAAGTCTCTAGGTTCATAGGTTCTACGAGTCATGAGCATATGTCTAGTAGAGTCTTGCTGATCGGTATGATGACATCCATACCTATCTTCGAGAGGCTACAAGACTTTTAGGATAAACTTCCCATATTTCTTTCCTTATCGCGCGGTATTGATTCAGCTTGAAGCATATCTCTTTGAATTCCTTCTACTCACTTATATGCGCACGTGAGCACTCAGTATCAACTGCACAACGACGACTTGTGATTCTGTGGATGAGGTCCAAGATGTGTTTTCTACGTTTGGTGATGGGCCAGTCTACAGGACTTGAGGCCAGGTTTGGAAGGCATCTTAGGCTCGGTAGTTTCAGTTACGTGAGCATGCGATTTTGGATTTCTATGTTTAGTGGTATCCCTATGAGTGGGACTGGTGACTCAGTGAGTGGTTGGCTGGCTATAGGATGAGTAGGATATGACTGCGGGATGTGTTCAAATGGATGGAACGTGACGGGAAGAGTTTGCTTTAGATGTGAAAAGGACTATTAGATGCTCGATTTCTATGGATGTGTCATACATTCTTGAGTTATGAAGGTTTTTGAGAGATTCTTTCGTGTTATTTCATTTGTGGAACGAAGTAGATTTTCATGTCTTCTTGATAAGTTCAGACTCAGGAAGATTAAGTGATTGCATAGTTGTTGTGGCTATGAAACAGTGTAGAGAGACGTCAGTTTGAGGCTAAGCAAGTGGGTTATCACCTGCGGGGTAATCTACAGATGTGTGATCCTTATGATGTTGTGTGGAGGTTTTCTTTTCTACCAGTGGGTATAAGTGTTGTGATTTGAGTTTGGATTGGTTTAGAATGTTGACTTGACCGTCATGAGGATGAATGCGAGCTTAGAAGATGATTTGAGGTATTGTATGGTTTGTGTTACATGAGCTTATGAAGGATTTAGTGGAATCTCACTGCGGTATTATGGTAGTAATAGAGTATAGGTATTGTGAGTTATCGAATGTTTTGTTCTATGGTTTTGAGTCAAGTGGGGGAGTCTGCAATTGACGATTTGATTGCATGATTATGTGTTGTACATGCTACTTGTGAATCAGTTATGACTTGCAGAGGTTGAGATCGATGATGACTTGAGTAAGGGAATATCTGGATACGGGTTATATTATACTTTATGGGTATATGGAAATCATGGAATGATTTGAGTTGTTATTCGTGACGGATGTAGTGCGCATGGAGTAGGAATTTACTCGATTGCATTAAGGTGGGGTTACTTCTTTGGGTGTTGTTGTGCTAATGGGGCACATGTCATTCGGCCCGCTTGGGTAGTGCAATTGAGATTTGAGCACAGTGGATGACTCTCGAGAAGGTTCTAACGGATTCAAGATTTATATGTGGCAATTGATAATTTTTCAGATTTGTATATGGCTAGAATATGAGATTTACATTGGATGGTATCGAGACTCGTGGTATTTATACATCATTATGGATTCTACATTTCACTATCAGGAAGGTAAAGGAAATAACTTTAGATTCACAGAAGGTCTCTTCATAGTTGTGTCTCGATTGTGGTACTTTTGAGGTGCTTAAAAGGGAATACATCGGCTTATGGGCCTTGAGACGGAGTGGTTTTATGCTAGGACCTCTTGTGGTGAGCTTGGGGAAAGGATCGTGGTGTTTTGGCAAGGAGAAGTGTCAACTTAAGGGTAATTCTGAAGGAACTCGTAGAAATAGGACAACTTGGCAGTAGGTTAGATACACGGTAATGAATATAATCAGTTCTTTGGGTACTTAAACCGTGGTGAGTCTCTACAAGTATTTGTGGCAATACTCTTGGGTTTGGCGACCTGCGTGGCTTGGTTGAGTTAGAAAGATTCAATTCTGATGGCTTGGTTATCTGCAAATTGGTTTCAAAGTGTTCTTGATGGTTTCTACCATAGTTTGAGATGGATAGTTCCTATCAGCGTGAGGAGCATGTTGTGTATTGTGATTTCTACTGGATGGGATCATGTGAATGGTTCTTGGCTAATTGAGTATGTAGTTTGCTTGTGACCTAGAGTTGGTAATGAGGTTCTCGTGTTTTTATATGATTGCCTAATAGAGGCGGCTCGTGGTGTGAGATTGAGATTTGCATGTGCAAGTATATGATTTTGTTTCAAAAGGAAGGTCATGAGTTTATACAACATAGACTATTTCAGATGTTGGGACTAGTTGGTATTACCTGAGAAGAGAGTAAATTTAGAAGGTGCATTGAGTTTTGACTTACGAATGCTTCATTGGTGTTACAATACTTGCTTGGTTGATAGACTACTGATGTTTAGAGTTTGCTATGTGGCATGGAGGAATTATAGAAGTATTTCTTATGGGGATGATTATGTATGATAGATGTGTTAGTCTTTTGAGTGGTAGAGTTGGAATCACCTACGGTGATTCATGTCTTCTATGGATTTGGCGACCGGGAGATCTCAAAGGAAGATTATTTTAGGGTTGCGGACTGTGAAGATGTGACCAAGGGTAGCTAGATGGTAATACGTGCTATGGTTAGGTCATTGTGGACTTTTTGGAGGGCCATTAATCCATTTGGGGATGATCAGAGTTGATTTGGGGGCCCATTAGTAAGCCCGAGGTGGATGTGTATTCTACACCGGGTAGAATTTGTTGACTCGGTACCATTATTGCAGAATGGTGTGTCATTCGGTTACAGTGAGCTTGTTCGTGTTCTGATATGTTCTATATGTGACTCTTCTATGCTACGAGGGGTTGTGATTTGTTGGTTACATGCACACATGATGTGGTTATGTACGAGCCTTGTAGCGAAATTTGAGGGAGATGGTTATTAGGGTGTTGAATGGTTGATTGCGTCTTGGTTATGTTCTTTACGGGTTGTGGTATAAAGTGTTATTATCTTCTCCATGGTTATGGTTATGCACTTGCGTACTTGATGTCGAATTGCTTGTGGTTGTCGATTTTGAGAATTTGGGGCTCGAAGTATTTCATATGGATCGGTGTTTGGATGGGTCACGTATTGTAGCACGGTTATGATGGGATATGATCCTTCGTGTTAGATTTGTGTGTTTTGGTTCTACAATGTATGTGTAACACCCCGGCCGGTCGTTCCGAGAGTAATAGCCCCGTTTCCCTCGTTTCTGTTTCATTATATGTGGTTAAGCTTCATTATATTGTGTTATGTTGGTTGGCTTGGGTTCAGAGCGATTTTTGGAGAGAAATGAGACACTTAGTCTCTTAACTTGGTTCAATAGGTGGAAAAGTCAACCAAATGTTCATTTATTGATAAACGACCTCGGAATGTAGATTTTATGGTTCATATAGCTTCGTTAGGTTATTTGGGACTTAGGAGTGTGTTCGGAATGTGGTTTTGATGTCAGGAGTAGAATTAGGCTTGAATTGGCGAAATTGAGTTTTTGGCGATTTCCGATCGGCAGTGGAAAATTAGCTATCGGGGTCGGAATGGAATTCCAGAAGTTTTAGCAGGTTCGTAGTGTCATTTTGGACGTGTGTGCAAATTTTCAGGTAATTCGGACGTCTTTTTGGATGGTTTCGACATCTTTGGCGAAATTTAGAAATCTCAAAGTTCATAGGCTTAAATCCGGTGTGATTTTGGTGTTTTGGCATTGTTTTGGGTGTTTCGAGGGCTCGACTAAGTTTGAATAAGGTTATGGGATGTGTTGGCATGTTTGGTTAAGGTCCCGAGGGCCTCGGGTGAGTTTCGGGTGGTTAACATATCGATTTTTGGATTTGGGAGATAGCAGTTTTGCTGGTTTCTGTTGCAGGCATTTTTTGTTCTTCACGATCCCGTAAAAGGGTCCGCAATCGCGTAGGGTAAGCTGAGGGCCGTGTTTTGTTGTGCTTCGCAATCGCGTGCCTTTTTCCGCGATCGCGATGAGGGGAACATCTAGGCAAAATGTTTAAATAGTGGTCTTCGTGATTTTAGCCCATTTTCCCCCATTGTTGAGCAGTGTTGGAGCTTTTTGAGAGGGATTGAAGAGGGAATCGAAGGGAAACACTTGGAGTTAAGATTTTTGACTTCAAAACTCGATTCTATGTTGATTTCTAAGTAATTACACCTGAAATTAGTTGGATTTAAACCCAAAATTGGGGAAGTTAGGACATGGGAAATTGGAGATTTTATTTGAGGAATTGAAGGGGAAATTGTGGTCCGATTTTGATGTTCTTGGTATGTATAGACTCGTGAGGGAATAAGGATTCTAGTTTGTGATTTGTATCAGATTCAGAGGCGTGGGCCCGGAGGACAGGTTTGGCCAATTTCGGGAATTTTGGTTAAAATGATAGTTTTCGAGTGGGCTTTGTTCACTTAGAGTATTTTGATGATATGAATTTTTTTTAAATAGATTCGGGGTGTGCTGAGGCCGAGTCGAGGGGAAAAGGCATCACATAGTAGATTTTCGTCCGGTTTGACGTAAGTAATGACTGTAAATATTGTCCTGAGGGTATGAAACCCTTGACTTTATATTTTGTCACTATTTTCAGAGTGGCGCACATGCTGGATGATGAGTGTGTGGCGTGCACTGATTGGGGATTTGGACTTGGTCCTTCCCGTGGAAACTATTGAGTTGCGTATTTACTTTTAAATCATATAAATCGTGTTTTCATACTATTGTTATATTTGGGCTGTAAGCCATGTTTGGGGCCTTGTGCCGACCTGTTTAGACCCCTTGGGGACTTTTTAAGACTATTTCCTCACTGTGTTGATTTAAGATTCTTATTCAGTGATGCTATGTTTTACTGATTTTTGAAACTCAGTCTTTATTTACTCCATTTGATGCATAAAAATGATATTTTGGGCTGAGCACCATGTTTTACTGATTGCCCGAGTGGCTTGAGAGGTTTCTGACTAAGTGAGGCCGAGGGCCTGTGTTGTGAGGAATATATATGGATCGGGCTGCACGCCACAGCAATATATATATATGGATAGGGCTGCACGTCGTATCGAGATATGTTGGATTGGGTAGCACGCCGCAAAAATATAGCGCTTGGGCTGTAGGAGCCCCTCCGCAGTCTGTAAACACCCCTAGTGAGAGCAGGTACCTACTGAGTGCGAGTGCCGAGTGCCGAGTGCCGAGTGATGAGTGATTGGGAGGCATGGGTGATTGTGAGGTTTGTCCGAGGGGCGGATTATGAGTGATGTTACGCCCCGAGGGGCAGTTTCTGATACATGTTTCGCCCGAGAGGCTACTTATGATTCATTTCATTTTTACACAAAACTTCTTGGACATTTATCTAAAAGTTTTGGAAATTACACTTTTCAAAGGAGATTACTGAAATTGGCTTTTTAAGCGTGATGATTTAACGTATGCACTGTTGGAAAGAAAGGTTGTGCTTATTGTGAAATGATGATTTGACTTTATGTGTTTCTTACTGCTCAGACCTAATTTATTTTCATTAATACTGAGTTGGCGTACTCATATTACTCTCTGCACCTTGTGTGTAGATCCAGGTGCTAGGGAAGAGTGAGCTGTGTATCTGGTCTAGAGACTTCTCGGAGATTTTGAGAGGTAGTTGCACGCGTCCGCGGCCCTGCTCTCTGCTCCTTACTGTTATAGAGTTATTTTCCAAAGTTGTATATTTTCTGTAGATGCTCATTCTCAGTGACTCCGGGTTCTCGGGATTGTATTTAATTTTTTGTGTAGCTTTATCTGTTTTAAAATGTTTAAATGAAACCTTTATGGGTTATCAGTTTAGTAATGATATAAATGAGAGATTATTTACGATTTGAGTATGGATTTGGCTGCCCTGGTTCCACGATAGACGCCATCACGACATGTTTAGATTTGGGGTCGTGACAAGTTGGTATCAGAGCGCTAGGTTACATAGGACTCACCGGTCATGAGCAGGTTTAGTAGAGTCTTGCGGATTGGTACGGAGACGTCTGTAATTTTCTTCGAGAGGCTACATAATCCTTAGGAAAATCTCACATTCTTGAATTCTTGTTATGCGAATCCTTTTTATTCAGCCAAAAATGTAACTCTTGAATTCCTTCCATGTATTCGAATGCGCACATGAGCGCTTGGTATCAGCTGTGCATCGACAACTTGTGACTTCCATGAATGAGATGTGATTTTTAGCATGTTGATAATGGGCCAGTCTGGAGGACTTGAGGCCGGGTTCTGTCTGTGGCTTAAGTGCTGAGATTTCGTTGTGTGAGCAGATGTATTTGGGGACTTATATGTCCGTTTGTGTCCTTATCAGTGGGGGTTTTATGACTGGATGACTATGTGGCGAGTATGATTCGATGGTGAGGCGTGTTCAAATTGTATGATTGTGACAAAAGGATTGGCTGGAAATGTGGAAAGAACCATTGAGTGTTTGATTTCTGTCTCGAGTTGGCATGTGGTTTCGAGTTGTGAGTGTATTGGAAGACCTCTCATGTTGTTTAGTTGTGGAGTGAAGTGGATCGTTCTGTTGTGTTATGAGTTCCTGGTGATGTCTTTTGAGGCTGGCCAATGCCCCAATAGCGTTCATGTATTTGATTAACGGTGTATTCCAGCCGTATTAACACTCCTTTATTATTATATTCATTGATGGCATCCTGGCATATACACGTAGCCAGGAGGATCATACTCAGCATTTGAGGAGGGTATTATAGAGATTGATGGAGGAGAAACTTTATGCAAAGTTCTCCAAGTGTGAATTTTTGGCTCAGTTCAGTAGCATTCTTGGGGAACGTGGTGTCTAGTGAGGGTATTCAGGTGGTCAGACGAGTGTGGAGAGAGCTTCCAGAAGCTCAAGATTTCTTTGACCACCGCTCCAGTGTTAGTTCTGCCATCAGCTTCAGGTTTTTATACCGCTTATTGTGATGTCTCGAGGGTAGGCGTTGGTTTGTTCTAATGTAAGAGGAAAAAGAGATTAGATAATAGCTATGGTTTTTGAAAGTGTATAGAGAGATATCAGTTTAAGGCTAAGCAGGCAGGGCTATTTCCCACGAGGTGTTCTGAGGTTGTGTGATCCTTATGTTGTTTTGCAGAAAGTTCTCTTTTACCAGTAATTGATATATGTTGAAATTTGAATTTAGACCACTTGTGGGAGTTGGCACGACTGTTTCAATGGTGAATGCAAGGTCGGATATGATTGGGGATGTTAAATGGTTTGATTTATATATGAGCTTATGAAGGATTTTGTTGAATCTCACTATGGTATGGCGGCGGTGTTAGCGTATGGTCATTATGAGTTACCGTTTGTTTTGATCTATGGCTTTGAGCCAAGTGGGGGAGTGTGATAATGACAAGTTGGTTGCACGATTATGTGATGCGCTGGGTTCGGTTTGGAGTTATACCGGTGAATCAGTTATGACCTGCAGAGGTGGAATCTAGAAATGACTCGAGTAATGGAAATTATTCGATACAGGTTGTAATGTACCCTACTGGTAAATGGACTTTATTGAATGATTGAGTTGTAATTGTAAAAAGTGTAGTGTGCAGAGTGTATGAGTTTGCTTGTTGCTTCAAATATGTAGATTACTTTCCTAGTATGTGGTTTGCAAATGGGGTCAGGTCGTTCTGTTTGTTCTATTTGCTTGGTTAATGTAATTGAAGTTTGCGTACAGTGGATGACTCTCGAGAATGGTTCTGACGGATTCAAGGTTATATGTAGCAATTGAGGATTTCAAGGTGTGTATGGGGCTAGAACTGAGATTTACGTTGGAGAGTGTCAAGACTTGTGGAAATTCTACCTTATCATGGATTCTACATATTAGTATCAGGAAAATGAAGGTAATGGCTTTAGATTCGCATGAAGTCTCTTCAGGTAAGTATTTTGAATGTACTTTTGGGGATATTCAGAGAGTAGTCAGCGACTTACGAGCCTTAGACGGTACGGTCTTATGCTTGGGTCTCATGTGGTGAGTCTAGGTTGAGAATTGTGGTATCATGGAAAGAAGGAGTATCAATTCGAAGGTAAGTTAGAAGGAACTTGGATAAATAGGACAATTTGGTAGTAGGTCGGATCAACATGGTAAGGGATACGATTAGTTCTTGGGTGTTCATGAGGTAATGAGTTTTTCTAGGTGTTTCTTAACAATGCTCTTGGGTTTTGGTGACCTGTGTAGCTTGGTTGAGTTAGAAGGATTCAATCCTGACGGTTCGGTGTTGTACTAATAGGATTCAGATAGTTCCTGATGGTTTCTACCACGGTTAGAGATGCATATTTTCTACTGGTGTGAGGTGCAGGTGATGTATAGTGATTTTGCTTCTAAATGGGATCTAATGGGAAGTTCTTGACTAGTTGGGTGCGTAGTTTCTTGTGGCTCGGAAGGGATCATGAAGTTCTCATATTTATCATAGGATGGGATGGTATATTCGGTACGTTGTGTAGAGTTTAGATTTGCATGTGTGGTCACAGTTCAGTTCTGGAAGGAAGGCCGAAAATTCTTAGGCAACATTTGCAGTTTCAGATGACTAGGTAGATGATAGAACTATTGGTGGCTTGATGAGGGTATACATTTTAGAAAGGGAATGTGGAGTTAAGGGTGCTTCATTGGTATAATGACGCTCTCTTGTTGGATCGACTGCTGATGTTCAAGGTTGCTTAGTGACACAGAATGATTTTAGGAGTATCCCTCGTGGAAGGATTGAGTATTAGAGGTGTTATGTATTCGAGCGGCGGAGATGGGATTAGATATGGAGATTCGTGCGCTTCATGGACTTCGAGACTGAGTGTTCTCATAAATAGGTTATTTTGTGGTAGTAAACTGTGAAGATTCGAGCAAAGCTAGTTAGATGTTAGTATGTACCATGGTTCAGTCGTTGTGAACTTTCAGTGAGTTATCTATCTGTGTGGGTGACCAGAGTCGATTTAGGGTTATTGGTAGGCCAGTATGAGTGTGTGTTCTGCACTGGGTCGAAATTGTTGACTCCGAATTGCTATTGTTGAGGGATGTATCATTCGATCGTCAATGAGTTTATTCATATTCTGGAGTGATCTAGGGATTACCCTTCGGTGTTGCGAGGGGTGGTGATTGTTGGTTATATGCACATAGGGTGAAAATTTATTTGGGGCTTTATAGCTAGATTTGAGTAAGGTAAGTAATTGGGTATTGCGGGATTGAGACATATTGGTTATGTACTTTCTGATTCGTGTGGCATAGTATCGTCCGGTTTCCCCGTGGTTATGGCAATGCACTTTGAGTACTTGATGTCAAATTGCGCATTATTATTGATTTTGAGCAAGGTGGATCGAAGTATTTCATGTGGGCCAGCGTGTGGATGGGGTTACGCATTGTAGCAGAGTTATGATCCTTGGTGTCAGATTCATGTGTTTTGATTTTCTCAATAAGTGTTAGGCTCTTAGCATGGTGTTGTGACGGTAATTGTTAATGGCGGGATGGTCCTCTCGTGTGAATATTTTATATAATTTGATCACATTGGGATGTTGCTATTGAGTGCACGAGTTGCACATGTTATGGCTTTGAATTGTATCGATGTGTCATGTCATCGGAGTGGTCGTGTTGGATGAGAAGAGGTCATTGGACCTAGAATGAATACTGTCAGAATTGTCTACAATATAGTTGGAAGGATAAATATCGGGAGTCCACTTAGAAATCTGCTATAATTCCTATTTAGGAAGGGGGAATTTCATGTCTGACTGATCGAACGAATGGTTGCTAGCTTCTACGTGTTTCTTTCATCATTGGCACCTTATGAAAGTGTTAAAGCGAAGCTTTGCGAGATAAGATGTTATTTATCGGTATTGGGTTGTTTGAGCATCTATTGTGATTAAGAGTTATCGCTATGAGTGTTTGAGTCATGCGGTATGTTATGTGGTTACATCTGGGGTTACGAATATGGCTTGATAAAACGTGTTCAGACTTATTCAGTTTATAGTTGTGGAATTTTGATCTTGTAAATTATTTCAGAAGTGGAAAGTTGGTTATAAGGTTTATGCGTCAGGTTGGATTTTGAAATTTCAACGGTGTTGTGCTATCGGACCTATATGGGATAGGGTGACGTGGGATCACCCCCAGGTATGTGCATGGTGAGGTTACACGACAGTTTGAGGGTGTTGGAGAACAACTCTTGGCACGTTCGAGGACGAACGTATGTTTAAGTGGGGGAGGATGTAACAACCCGGCCGGTTGTTCCGAGAGTAATAACCCCGATTCCCCCGTTTCTACTTCATTATATGTGGTTCAGCTTCATTATGTTGTGTTATATAGGTTGGCTCGGGTTCAGATCATTTTTTGGAGAGAAATGAGACACTTAGTCTCTTAACTTGGTTCAATAGGTGAAAAAGTCAACCAGAAGTTGATTTATTGGTAAACAACCTCGGAATGTAGATTTTATGGTTCGGATAGCTTCTTTAGATGATTTGGGACTTAAGAGTGTGTTCAGAATGTGGTTTTGATATCCGGATAAGAATTAGGCTTGAATTGGCGAAATTGAGTTTTTGGCGATTTCCGGTCAGCAGTGAAAAATTAGCTATCGGGGTCGGAATGGAATTCCGGAAGTTTGACCAGGTTCGTAGCGTCATTTTGGATGTGTATTCAAGTTTTCAGGTCATTCGGACGTGTTTTGGATGGTTTCGTCATCTTTGGTGAAATTTGTGATTTTGGTGTTTTGGCGTTGTTTTGGGTGTTCCGAGGGCCTGTGTTATGAGGAATATATATGGATCGGGCTGCACGCCACAACGATATAGCGCTTGGGCTGTAGGAGCCCCTCCGCAGTCTGTACACACCCCCAGTGAGCGCAGGTACCTACTGAGTGCGAGTGCCGAGTGATGAGTGATTGGGAGGCATGAGTGATTGTGAGGTATGCCCGAGGGGCTGATTATGAGTGATTGTGAGGTATGCCCGAGGGGCTGATTCTGAGTGATGTTACGCCCCGAGGGGCAATTTCTAATACATGTTTTGCCCGAGAGGCTACTTATGATTCATTTCATTTTTACACTAAACTTCTTGGACATTTTTCTGAAATTATTGGAAATTACACTTTCCAAAGGAGTTTTACTGAAATTGGATTTTTAAGCGTGATGATTTAACGTATGCACTGTTGGAAAGAAAGGTTGTGATTATTGTGAAATGATGATTTGAATTTATGTGTTTCTTACTGCTCAGACCTTATTTATTTTCATTACTACTGAGTTGGCGTATTCACATTACTCCCTGCACCTTGTGTGCAGATCCAGGTGCTAGGGGAGAGTGAGCTGTGCATATGGTTTATAGACTTCTCGGAGATTTTGCGAGGTAGTTGCACACGTCTGCAGTCCTGTTCTCTCCTGCTTACTGTTATAGAGTTATTTTCCAGTGTTGTATATTTTCTGTAGATGCTCATGGCCAGTGACTCCGGGTTCTCGGGATTGTATTTAATATTCGGTGTAGCTTTATCTGTTTAAAAATGTTTAAATGAAACCTTTATGGGTTATCAGTTTAGTAATGATATAAATGAGAGATTATTTATGATTTGAGTATGGATTTGGCTCCCCTAGTTCCACGATAGGCTCCATCACGACTGGTTTAGATTTGGGGCCGTGGCAGTATGATGGGTTCATAGCATTTCGGTTGTGGTGGTACTTGTTGAGCTTGTGGAACGGTTCTCCCATTTGAGTCATTTTCCATTTCTAGTACATTTGAATTGTTTCTTATATGTGCACGGATTGCACACTTTGTGGATTTAGGCTGTGTTTGTGTGGCATGTCAATGGAATGGTTGTGTTGGATGAGATGAGGTCATTGGACCTAGACTGGGTGCTATCAGATTTGATTACAGTATGTATGGAGAATTAATTTTAGAAGTCGGCTTAGAATTTGGCTTAGGGTTCTTATCGGGCAAGAGAGCTCCATGACTTGTTAATCTGATGGGTGGTTATGAGATTCTGTATGTTTCTTTCATCATTGGCAGTATACAGGGGTTCATAACAAGATTTTAATTGATATGAGGTTTGTTACCGGTGTCGAGTTTGTTTTGAGCAGCTATTGTGATCAGGAATTATTGATACGAGTATGTGAGTGGTGTGGTATATCATGCGATTACATATTGGGTTATGGTTATGGCTTGATACAGCGTGTTCAGACTTATACAATGTGTAGATGCGAGATTCGGGTCTTGTAAGGAATTCTGGATGTTGGAAATTGGGTACTAAGGCTTACGGAGTAGGTTGAATTAAGGATCTTCAATTATGTTGTGTCCTCAGACTTATATGGAGTGGGTGAGGTGTGATCATCCTTGGGTATGTGCATGGTATGGTTACAAGGCGATTTGATGGCTTTGGAATGACTCTGGGCACGTTCGAGGATGACCATATGTTTAAGTGGGGGAGAATGTAATGACCCGATCAGTCATTTTGAACATTTGCATTCCGTTCAGCCGTTTGAAGTCTTGAGTAGCTTCATATGATGTATTATGACTTGTGTGAATCGTCAATTTTGTTTTTTTAGGTTATTTAAATTGATTTAGAAGAATGAATTTCATGAATAGAAGCTTTAAGTTGGAAGAGTTGACCAAGTTTGACTTTTGAGTATTTGACCTCGGATCGGAGTTTTGATGACTCCATTAGATACAGATGGTGACTTTGGACTTGGGAATATGCTCGGATTTTAATTTGGATATTTCTAGAAGGTATCGACACTTATTGGCGAAAGTTGGAAATTTGAAGGTTTGGAAAGTTCATGAGTTGACCGAAAGTTGACTTTGATGATATCGGGTTCGGATTGTGGTTTCGAGAATTGGAATAGCTTTTTTATGTGATTTGGGACTTGTGTGTATAATTTGAGTCCATTCCGAGTTGATTTAATATGTTTCGGCACGAGTTTTAGAAGTTGAAAGATTCAAAGTTCATTATATTTGATTTGAGGTGTGATTCATCGTTTTGATGTTGTTATGCGTGATTTGAGACGTCGAGTAGGTCCGTGTTATGTTATGGGATTTGTTAGTATATTTGGACGGGGTCCCAAGGGGCTTGAGTGAGTTACAGACTTGGTTCAGATCATTTTTATCCCTTATTGCATTGCTGAAGATTTCTTGTGCTGGTGTAGCCGCATCTGTGGAGTCTTGTCGCAGAAGTGACTACGCAGATGCGGGCTGTTCATCGCAGAAGTGGGAGAAGGCGAGGTGGCGTAGTCTTCGCAGATGCAGAAGATTTGGGTGCCTCAACGGCTTCACAGAAGTGTGGACTTGGACGCAGAAGCGAGATGGAGCGTAGATGCGCGTTTGGCTTCGCACTTGCGATTGTGCAGAAGCGGAAGAGTGTCTGCAACTGCGAATGGTCTACTGCTAAGTGGATACTACAAAAGTGAGGTATTTTGTCACAAAAGCGACGTAGAAGAAGCGGCTATTGTTTCACAACTGCGAAATTGCCTGGGCAAAAGCTATAAAATCGAGGGTTGTCCATTTTTATCATATATTGAGCTATAGACCTCGTATTTGGGAGATTTTGGAGGCGATTTTCATAACATGGATTGGGGTAAGTGTTCTATACTCGGTTTTGATAATAATTCGTGAATCTACCTTCATTTTTAGTAATTGGATTATGAATTTTAAAGAGAAATTGGGGGGAGGGGGTTGTCTAAGATTTCATAAAGTGAATTTTTGAGCATGAATTCAGAGTTGGATTTGAGTGAAACTAGTATGGTTGAACTTATAATTGAATGGGTTGTCGAATTTTGTGAGTTTTGTTGGGTTCTGAGTTGCGGGCCCGGGTTTGACTTTTTTGGTTCACTTTGGACTTTTGATTAAAGATTCGACCTTTATCGATTGGATTCGTTTCCTTTGACATTATATGATGTTCTTGAGTTAATTTTGGCTAGTTTTGAGCCATTCAGAGGTCGATACACGCGTGATGGAGTTTCTAGAGTATTCTTTGGCTTGCTCGGTATTGGATTTGGCTTGTTCGAGGTAAGTAACACTTCTAAACTTGATTCTGAGGGTATGAACCTCTGAATATACATGTTATGTGTTGAGGTGACACACATGCTAGGTGATAGGCGTGTGGGCGTGCATTGTGTGAATTATGACTCGGATGATTCTGTGGTACCGTGAAGTATTCTATCTTGTTTTATCCATGAAATTCCTACGTGCTAGAATAATTGAGCTGTGATCCATGTTAGAAATCATGTTTAGGCTATGTACTTATTTTGTTGGGACCCACTGAAGTCATTTTTATTGTTGAGTTATTTGCTTTAATGGTAAATTGTGATGACCCAAGGGTCCATTTTATAAATTAAGACTCCGTTCTAGGCTTATTAGACATAAAAAGACTAATTTTAATTACCTTGATTTGCATGCACAGTGCGGGCGTGAAACTGGAAAGCTTTTATGTGAAAATATAAGAAATAATAATTTTTAGAATTAAAATTTAGTTTTATTTGACTTGAGTCAACATTTTTAGTAAACTGACCCGAATCTGTATTCTGACGATACCGGGAGGTCCGCAGTAAAATATGGGACTTGGGCGTATGCCCGAAAATGAATTCCGAGGTCCCAAGCCTTAGAAATCAATTTTTGAAAGAAATTATTTTGCTGAATTATTAATGAAATAAAGAAAAGAATTAATGTTTGAAACCATTGGTATCGGGCTCGTATTTTGGTTCCGGAGCCCGGTACAGATTTGTTATAGTGTTTGAATACTAACTGTGAAGTTTGGTGAGAATCGGAGTTTATTTGACGTGATTCGGATGTCCGGTTGAGAAATAGTGAAATTGAAGTGTTCTTGAGAAAAATGATGAGTTTTGAGGTTTAATTCATAGTTTTACATGTTATTTTCATGATTTTATCGCCGAGCAAGTCCGTGTGATATTTTTAGACTTGCGTGCATGTTTGGTTTAGAGCCCCGAGGGCTCGGGTGAGTTTCAAATAGGTTTGAGTTGTGTTGTGCTCGTTCTTTCTTATGCTTTGACGTCGTTTCTTCAAGCATGAATGATATCATATTGAACAAATGATCTCCGATTTCTGTTTTGAATGAAGTATTATATCCGTATCGTAATTACGGACCGCAGCAAAAAGAATCATTGAATTTGGACATCGTATGAGGAATTTATGGTCATTTTTACTAAAAATAAGGTTGACAGATTTTTTAGATTAATTACGAAATTGCCACTGATGGCGTATTTAAAAATCTGCACTATTTGCAAATATTAAAACCTACATATCTCTGTCATTATAAGGTCAAATTGAGTGATTCAAAAGCCTAACTTGACCAGAATTTCACAAGGAATCCATTGGAGACATAAAAATCGAGTTTCACGATAATTTGGTATGAGAAACGAGGCATAATAGTTGACAGAAAAATATATAAAACTAGGGTTTGTTCATTAGGTCATATTTTGAGTTGAGGAGCTCAGATTTGGGCGATTTTCACCATAGGTATTGGGTTAAGTGTTCTCTACTTTATTTTTGTTATATTTCAATTACACAATGTTTTTCATCACTTTTAAATCAAAAACTAAGAATTTTCATGGTAAAAATTGAGGGTTTGGGTAGAATTAGGAAATTTTATAAAAATCGAACCTTTACCTCGAATTGAGGTTGAATTTAAAAACTAATTGTCCGAACCCCGAGTTTGGACCAAGCGGGCCCGGGGTCGGGTTTTAACTTTTTTTGAGAAAACTTAGGAAGAATTATAATTTTCAGTAAAGTTAGTTCCTTTAGCATTAATTAATGATATTAAGTTTATTATGGTTAGATTCGAGTGTATTGGAGGTGAATTCAAGAGGAAAAGCTATAATTGAACAATGAATGACATGCGAAGTTGAGGTAAGTGCTTGGTTTAACCTTGACTTGAGGGAATAAGAATCCCCAACCTGATTGTTATGTGAAATTGCTTGTGTGTAGTGTATCGATGAAGTGACGAGTACCTATGCACTACCAAATTATTTTTTACCATGATCCCTTTTCCGTTTTTCATTTATTTGCTTTCCAGCTTGACTGTTTTATGATTGTTGAGGTTTATATGGTCAAATGATGATCTTTGCTGTAATAAATTTAAGACCTGAATAAGAGTCACATGTAATTTTGTCTTGATGGTATATAGATCACGAATGCATTTGGATTATCGTTTTTATGTTTTTCTTTTGAAGATTTAGTGAAGTCTTAAACCTTAGACCAATAAACAAACAAAAAAAAGTATTGATAATATTGTAGAGTAGGACCCCAGACTTTAAAAATGTAAAACGGTAGGATAAGATAAACTATTTGGAGCTCATTAAATTTAGGTCATGAGTGAATAGATGAAAATATTCATTTATAGGCGGCTTTTAGAAATATGTTCAAGTACATAATTGAATTATTCCGCATATGCTACTTGACTATTTATTTTCATTAGATTATTGCCAAGTATTGTTGCACGCGTATTAAAAGTGTTGGCTGTTCCCTTGATTTTGTTATGGTACATAAAGGTTGAGCAAGATGACAGTGTTACGATATTTACATATATTCTGGTTGGTTTCATTATGAAATAATATTGGATACAGCTTGTGAGCTATGCTGTGTTCTGTTTACAATTGTTGAGATAAACGTGTTTTGAAAGGCTTGGCCTGAATTGTGGAAGTTTTTGATACATAAATCAATTGATAGTGATAAGGGTGGACAATATGATAGTGATAAAGACGACCATGGGAAATAAATGATAGTGATAAGAGCGGACTGGGGAAATAAATGATAGTGATAAGGGTGGACAGGGGAAATAAATGATAGTGATAAGGGTGGATAGGTGGGATCGGGTTGCACGCCGCAACAAGATAGTGATGAGGGAGGATATTTATGTTTTACTGATTTTAATTACAAATATTTGGAAGCTTTATTGTTTTACTCTATTGTTTCTAATATTATGCACATACGACTATTTTAAAGTAAAGTATGGAAATTTATGTGGGATCTTTGTCACAGCTGAGGCCTGGAATAGACGACTGAGTTATTTTATTTATTCATTAGTGCAGTTATATTTTCTTGTTTGCATAAGATTGTTTTATTACTTTATTATATACATATATTGTCGCAGGTTAAGTTATAATTGCCCTGCCTTAGCCTCATCACTACTTCATCGAGGTTAGGCTCAACATTTACTCAGTACATGGGGTCGGTTGTACTGATACTACACTCTGCACTCTTTTGTGCAGATCCATGTACCGGCCAGTAGTAGAGATTTTCAGTAGCCGCAAATCATTATCCGGAGACACGAGGTATATCTGCCGATGTTTGCAGATCCCGAGAGTCTTCTCTTAATTCGTAGAGACTGTCTTATAATTTTCCTAAAACAGTTATATTATTTCTTTCAGCCCATTGATTGTAGTATTCTTTAGTAGTTCGTGAATTGTGACACCAGACCCTAAGGTAGTCTTAGAGTTATTTATATAATTAGTTCGTGGCTCGGTCTATTTATTTGCTTATTATGTTATATTTGGAGTTATTCTTTGGAAACCATTAGATTAAGTTTACTTTAAATTTATTTTATTATGTTTAAATGGATAATCAAAGGAAAATAGCTAATCAAACTCTAACATTGTCTTTCCTAGCAAGTGTGGTGTTAGGCACCATCACGATCCCTAAGGTTAGGAATTTGGGTCGTGACATAAATACACACTCAGTCATATTCATTTATTTGCAAATCATATCTCCGTGTCCGTTATCATCGTTGTCACATCATGTTATCATTATTTGGGCTGATTGGCATGATTTTGTGAGCCCGAAGACTGGAGAGATTGATGACTGGGCTACGGCTGAGCAGCAGATAGTGAGTGATATTGATGGGATCGGGTTGCACGCCACAATGGGTATTAATGATTTATATATGGATCGGGTTACACGCCGAAACATGCCTTATGGCTATATGTGTATCGGGTTGCACGCCGCAATATGCCTTATGGCTATATATGGATCGGGGGCATTCCATAACAGGCCTTATGGATATATGTGGATCGGGCTGCACGCTGCAACATGCTTTATAGATTTTATTACTATTGATGGGATCGGGCTGTGCGCCGCAGCAGGCACCGTATAGTGCTGAGTGACTGAGTATGCTAAAGGACTGGGCATGATGAGTGAGAGTGCGAAACAATGAGATTGAGTACTCTGAGAGTGTGAGTACATGAGTTCATCATTGTGATGCATTGCATTGACATGTATACTTGACATACAAGCATAGAGATGCATTTCCTCATGCTACATAGTATTGTGACATTCCTCATGCTACATAGTATTGTGACATTGACTTCACATGCATATTGACATGTAGGCATAGAGATGTACTTTCCTCATGCAATCTGAGATTGAAATATTTTATCTATTGTTGAAGGTTTTTTTTTGGGAGGGAAAAATCTCAATACATACATTTTAGTGAATTCGGTGAAAGATTTGGGTTTTACTGTTATACTTGAGAAGCATACGTATTTTTCCATAATTGTGGACGAGTTGAGCATCATATCTTTGAGTTGTTTCTTGTACTACTTTTATTATATTTTTATGAGTTGTTGTTGGCCATTGGTGTTGGACTCTGGCCGTTTGTCCAAGCTCATCTGTTACATCCCGCATTTTTATAATTTAAAGTTTCGTCGTAAATTAATCGATGTAAGTTCGGGAATGAGATTATTTTGAGATTATAAGCATCATGCTATTTCAAACAAGTGATGAGTAAGTTCGTGAAGGTGAGAGGGGAAGCAAGTCAAAGAAAATGAATTTTCGTCCAAGTTTGACATGTTGGGATATAATACGGCCCGAGCTAAAATACTCGGTATTTATGGACTAGTGCCATACAAGGTACCAAATGACCATGATAGTAAATTGTATAAGGTATGTGAAAAGTGAGTAGTATTTTAAGTAAGTGGAAATAATTCTTAATTATGTGGTATTTGGTTAAATATTAGTAATGGGACATTACCTAGTTAATTAATAATTGGTAGTGGATTAATTGAAGTCTTTGGATAAAGACTAATGCATAAAAACGTGGCATCCCTTTGAAATATATGAAGTGACTCATAATTTGGAAGGAAATGTGTCAATTTAAGTGTCATACACATGACACATTCGTAGGATATCAAAAGTTTGGCCTTGGATAAACAAGTTCAAGTCCCAGATTCTCTTCTCCAGTTTCTCAATATCACATTCATTGGTCCTAATGACGTTCACGATAAATTCAAGCTGCCAAATTATAGTTGGGGTTGCTGCAAGAAATTGGAATTAAAAAGAGTTGTGAAAATTGGATCAAAGTGAGGTGCTTATATTCTAAGTTATCGTATGAAAGCCATAAAATTCATATGAGACTACATAATATTATAGCAACGGGATTTTGCAATTCTAAATTGTTATGGTGCAATCTTTCGCAAGAATATCATATGGATTTTTTCCTACTCCGATCTCGCAGTTACGTGATTTGTTGCAACTGACATATATTAGAGGGATTTTCAAGAGAATCAGCTCAGGTATGTTAAGTCTATTCCGTCTTTCCTTTTGGCATGATATATACCACACAAGTAAAACGAGTAAATGTACAACTTCCATAAATTACTCTATTCGTAGAAATGCTAGAGATGTGTATATTCTTATTCTCCCATGTGTCATATTATTCTATCATCTGTTCATGGGTTTCAAAAATACGTAAGTTGGTAAATTTTATTTCATGATATTAATCAGAGGCACCATGGTCTTATGACGTACCGAGAGATTTTATTAAAGTATTTCATATGCATTTCATACATTTATACATGCACATTGGCCCATGACCAGATGACATTATATACACGTATATATATATATATATATATATGTATATATATATATATATATATGTATGTATGTATATATATATATATGTATGATATGTATATATATGTATGTATGTATATCGGATATGGAAAAAGTTATGGCGTTATATATGCACCACCACCTGATCAGCTGGTATACATTGATGATTTTGCCCACAGTGGCCGAGATGATATGATGGGATGCCCTCAGAGGCTTGATGATTTTATGAACACATGTACCTATGAACTACATGACATTCATACGCATATACATGCCACTATTAAGTATTTCATGATTTACGGTGTTTTTCAGACTCACATGTCGAGTCTTTTACTCCATGCTTCTCTCATGTCTATTATTTACTGACTTTCATTCCTTATATACTCGATACATTATTTGTACTGACGTCCCTTTTTCCTGGGGATGCTGTGTTTCATGCCCGCAGGTTCCGATAGACAGGTGATGAGCCCTTCGAGTAAGCTATCAGCTCATCGAAAGGTGTTGGTGTGCTCCACTTGCTTCGGAGTTGCATGTTTGGTTAGTATGATTTAGACGTGTATTATTTGGTATAGCGGGACTGTGTCCCGACCTTTATAAAAATTATGTATTCTTAGAGGCTTGTAGATAGATGTGATGTACGTAAAAGATTGTATGGCCTTGTAGACCTATGTTCAGTACACGAGTGGTTATTTTGGTCTTATAGGCCCGTATGTCTTATGTATAAGTTGGCATCACATGTTGTATTCTATTTATCTCACGGCAGCCTTCCGACTCAGTTATCCTTGATAGTATTACATGAAAAGATACGTTATGTTGGTACTCGGTTGAGTAAGATACCGGGTTCCCGTCACGGCCCATCAGTTTGGGTCGTGACATCATCACTGCTTTCAACCTAAGGTTATGTCTGTTACTTATCGAGTTCATGGGGTTGATTGTACTCATACTACACTTCTGCACCTTGCGTGCAGATTTTGGATGCTGATTGTTGCTGTGTATGGTGAGAGCTAGCATGAAAAATGTACCTGCGTTCCGGTCATAGCTTCCTCTTGTTCTTGGTAGCTCTAGAATTATTAATCTGTTCATGTATATTTCTAAATCTTAGAAGTGCATGATGTGTGCTACCAGTCCTTGGGATTTTGTATAAAAGCTCAGTTATTTCATCATTTATTTTCTTAGTTAAATATCATTTGAATAGGATTATTGCTAATTGAGTTACCTAGCGGGTTGGGTTATGTGCCATCATGGTCAAATTTTGGGTCATGACAATATGCTAGACCTGGAATGTATAACTGCCTCGTTGTGCATATCTTCTCTATATGTTGTTTCATTCAATTAGCAAAAACACGGTACATACCGTCTCTATATGTCTACCTGTGCACCGAAACTTGATCATATCTACATATCTTCTCTATATGCTAGGTTGTTAACTGATACAAGGTTTGGCTCATTATCTCTTTGTGCACCGATGTGATTTTATCTGCACTTCTGTGATTAGGTGGTACCATTGATGTGTACTTGTGAAATTCATGAACTGAGCAGGTGATTAGCGAGTATCATTGATAGTTCTTGCCACTATTACCTCGCAAAGATTAGTTACGATACTTGTCGAGTACATGGGGTCGATTGTACTCATACTATACTCTGTACTTAATTGTCCAGATCTAGGTGTTGAAACTACTAGTCAGCCATTGTGATTTTGCTGTGCGTTGCTGCGAGACGAGGTAAAGCTGCATTACGACCGCAGTCTTTGACATCTCTTTCCATTTCAGTTGTCGTTGTTATTATTTAGAAAATATTTTTATTTCATATTTCAAGACTTGTATTTCTATCTTAGAGCTCACGACTCTATATTACTAGCTCTGAGGGATTTTATGTATTGGCGCAATTTATTTATGTCATTCGACTTTAGATTTGTACTATTTTCATTAATTCTATTATCTCGCTTCGCTTTTATTATGCTTGGCTTACCTAGCAAGTGGATTAGGTGCCATCACGAGCGGATGGTATTTTTGGGTCATGACAAGTTGGTATCAGAGCCCTAGGTTCATAGGTTCTACGGGTCATGAGAAAGTTTAGTAGAGTCATGGAGGCCATTTATATTTTCACTTTCCATAGTCTCTAAGGTAGGGAAAACACCTAAAATCAAAATTCTCAAAAAACCATAGTCAGGATGGTGATTGAACAATTTAAAGAATGGACTTTCCATATTTAATGACTGAGAAGGCATACGATTTATGAGATAAACAGATGTAAGAAAAACATCCAGCCAGTATTTGGTGAGAAAGCAAGCTTGAAAAAGTAGCATGAGCCCAGTTTCTACAATATGACGATGTTTCCTTCCAGTACGATATGGTCCTTCCCTTTTTACATATGGAGGTCATTTATATTTTCATTAGAGCTTTCCTTTTGAGGTTTTTTCTTCCCTTTTTGTATCCAAGGATTAGTATCGGAAAGTATTGTGACATCAAGATTCTCCTGTGATATACTTTCCGTGTTAGGGGCACGGGAAAAAATAGTTCTATCAAAGACAACATGTCTAGATAAATAAATTGTAAACATCTATACCCTTTATTAATAAAACTATATCTCAAAAAGATGCATGTATATGTTTTCTTAGAAAAATTATTCTTTCCATAGTCTCTAAGGTAGGGAAAACACCTGCAACCAAAAATTCTCAAACTACTCTAGTCAGGATGGTGATTAAATAATTTAAAGAATGGACTTTTCATATTTAATGATTGAGAAGACATACGATTTATGAGATAAACAGATGTAAGAAAAGCATTAACCTAGTATTTGGTGGGTAAGCAAGCTTGAAAAAAGAGCGTGAGCCTAGTTTCTACAATATGACGATGTTTTCTTTCTACCAGACCATTTTGCTCAGGTATATCTGGACATGAAAATTGGTGATGAATTCCATAGTTCATTGGATGATTTTTAAAATTAGTGGAAACAAATTCTCTGACTCCGTCACTTTGAAGAAATTTTTTATACTCAAACTGATTTTCTACCATTTTCTAAAAATTAAGAAATGTTTTAAGGAAATCATATTTTTTTTCTCAAGGGAAACAACCATGTGTATCTCGTACAGTCACCGGCAATAACAACATAATATTTAAAATGTTGACATGATAAAATAGGTGATGAACCCCCATAAATCACAATGTAGTTTATCTAATGGAAATTTTGAAATGTTATTTGATAATGAAAAGGAAATTCCACAACTCTTTCCCATTTGACAACTACTACAAACTGTTGGAATTTTTTCCCAACTCAAATATTTATCAAATTTTTAATCTTTAGATATCGCAAATGGGTATGTCCCATCTTTTGGTGCCAAATATTTTGCGAAGCTTTATTCTTAAAGGAGAGGAGAGCTTGTTGATTTATATTTACAAGAGCCTAAAGTCCTCCCCCTTTTAATCCTTTAGAAAGTCATGCCCTGTTGAGACTTAACCACAAAATCATCAGCAAAAAATTCAACGGAACAAGGATTGTCACAAGTCAATTGTTCAATAGAGAGTAAGTTTTCTTTATATCAGGAACAGTGAGAATATTTTTTAGACTTAAGCTACCATTTTTTGTTTTTAGTTTTCCTTCACCAATGTGGGAAATAGGAAGGCTTTCACCATTTCCTAAAAATATAGATTCATTGACCTTATATGGAGTAATTTTGGCAAGTTTACCTGGATTGTTTAGGATGTGAGTTATCGCTCCAAAATCTTCATGTTTGAGTTTCATTGCAGTAAAGGCCTTAGGAAGTTGGTCTTCGAGTTGAAAATAAAGGTCAAACCGATTCCAACATTCCAAGGCTGAGTTGTTAGTCTTACTACATAACCTCAAAAATGGGGCAACATCATGACGGGCAGCTTGGCATGACGGACTATGCGGGCTTGACAAACGCGCTTTGAACGGAGGCAAGGCGCATCTCACTTAGACGTGCGAGTTGGCATAATCAGGGCAAAGTAAAGCCATGTCAAAGAAGGGGAAAAGACATGGTAAAGCAAGACAAGGCAATGCGGGACAAGCAAGAATGATTGATGCAGGCGGATTTGACCAAGTTGGGGGCGACTTGACAAAAGTGGGAAGCTGTGACAATGTTCGTGTGCGGTTAAGTCAGTGGACGACAAGCTGTGGCCAAGAAATTGGGGCGGAGAAGTGTCAAAGGGCAAGGCTGGGTGCAATGCCAGCCTTGGGCACGCAGTAGTTGGGCAGAATTGGCACATGCTGTGCACAGGCAGCGGTTGCAAAACATGTGCAAGGCACATGGAAGGCAGTTGGGGGTTACAACCATATCCAGAACATGGCTGAACGTGGGCTAGAAGTGTGGGAACATTTTTGTACTTATTTTAGCATGTTTTCCCATCAGTTAGGGCTTGTCAACTGATTACCTAAAATCCTGCAAACTGTAATTGGGCAGCAACACTATAAATATATGCATGAGCTGTCCCAAATAGAAAAAACTTAGCTTGTGGCATTGGTGTTAGTCAAAATTCGTCTAAGTGTTCCTAAGGGTAGGAAGTTCATTTTGGGGCAGGGGACTAGGGAGTTCTTTGTCTTGGCCAAAGGGTTGGCTTCATTGTGTTCTTGTATTCACATTTTAATGTAAGTTGGGAAGAAATTCCTGTAAACCTCGTGTGTGCCTTTTACTTTATTTGCTGCCTAAATTTGCCTAAGTCTAAAACGTTCCTAAATAATTCTAAGTGTTGTAAAGGCTGAAGTCAAGGATGGGCTTGACTGCCGCACAAGGGTGAAGCTCGGGCAGAAATTCGAGTGATATAAAACACCCCTGTGATACCTGGTATCAGAGCGGAGCAGGTTTCGTTGCAGTGGAAAGACGACCAATAGCCGATTTTGTGTCTCTGTTCGAAAGCATGGCTGGTGGAAACGCAGAACTGAGGGAAAAAGTTGCTGCATTGGAGGCACTCGTTCGAACTGTTGATGGGGATCAATTTCTGACCATTGTTACTCGTCTCGCCTATCTTGAGGCAGAGTTGAGCAAATTGAGCCAAGAATGCTCAAATCTTAAGGCGGAAAATGTTTTGCTGCGACGTGCTGTTGGCAATGACAATGGCCAGCGCGGGGCAGATTGTACCATGGTCAAAATGCCCGAGCCTAAAGAGTTTAATGGCGCAAGGAGTGCCAAGAAACTCGAAACTTTCCTGTGGGATATGGAGCAATACTTTAAGGCTGCCCATGTGGGAGATGAAGACAAGGTCACCATTACAACTATGTACTTGGTGGACGATGCAAAGCATTGGTGGCGGACGCGTGTGGAAGATGATGTAAGTGCTGGAAGGGAAAAAATTGACTCTTGGGAAGGGTTGAAGAAAGAGTTGAAGGATCAATTCTTTCCTAGCAATGCGGGCTGGATTGCTAGCGATCGTTTAAAGAAGTTGAAACAAACTGGAACGGTCAAGGAATATGTCAAAGATTTCAGTTCTTTGATGCTGGATATAAGCAACATGTCTAAGGAAGACAAGTTGCACAATTTCCTTTACGTGCTGCAGACGTGGGCGCATATGGAAATATGAAGGCAGAATGTGAAAGACCTTCCTAATGCCATCGCCGCTGCAGATGCATTGGGTGATTTCCGGTTAGGGCAAGATAGTTCTGATTTCTCTACTACTTCAAAGTCCAAAAACGGGAATAAGGACAAGGCAAAAGAGTGTAGGAAGAACGGAAATGGAAAGGGTAATACTGTTGAGGGAAATGGCAATGGAAAGGAAAGGCAATGCGCTGGACCTTCGACAAGCAAGGGACAAAACAATAAGTTTGATGGCTGCTTTTTTTGCAAAGGACCACACATAGCGAGGGACTGTCCAAAAATTGAAAGACTCTCAACTTTGTTTGCTGAAGAAAAAGGTGAAGAAGAACCGAACGAGGAAGAACATGAGCACGAGACAACATATTTAGGGCCTATGGTGGTGCTGAAAAATGCAGAAGCTGCTTCGTCGAGGACGACGAATTCTTCTGGTGGGGGTGGTTTGTTAGCCCCTTAACAAAGTTCCTCGGCAGGTGTGGGTTGTGACAAGGATTTTCATGATGTCCTTGGCACACAACCTCAAAAACGGGGCAACATCATGACGGGCAGCTTGGCATGACGGACTATGTGGGCTTGAAAACGCACTTTGAACGGAGGAAAGGCGCATCTCACTTAGACGTGCTGGTTGGCATAACCAGGTCAAAGCAAAGCCATGTCAAAGCAGGGGAAAAGACATGGTAAATAAAGACAAGGCAATGCGGGACAAGCAAGAATGATTGATGCGGGCAGATTTGATCAAGTTGGGGGCGACTTGAGACAAGTGCGTAGCTGTGACAATGTTCGTGTGCGGCTAAGTTAGTGGACGGCAAGCTGTGGCCTAGACATTGGGGCGGAGCAGTTTCAAAGGGAAAGGCTGGGTGCAATGCCAGCCTTGGGCATGTAACAACTGGGCAGAATTGGCGCATGCTGTGCACAGGCAGCGGTTGCAAAACATGTGCAAGGCACATGCAAGGCAGTTGGGGGTTACAACCACATCCAGAACATGGATAAACGTAGGCTAGAAAGTGTGGGCACGTTTTTGTACTTTTTTAGCATGTTTGCCCATCAGTTGGGGCTTGTCAACTGATTAACTAAAATCATGCAAACTGTAATTGGGCAGCAACACTATAAATATGTGCATAAGCTGTCCCAAATAGAAAAAAATTAGCTTGTGGCATTGGTGTTAGTCAAAATTCGTCTAAGTGTTCCTAAGGGTAGGAAATTCGTTTTGGGGCAGGGGACTAGGGAGTTCTTTGTCTTGGCAAAAGGGCTGGCTTCATTGTGTTCTTGTACTCACATTTTAATGCAAGTTGGGAAGAAATTCCTATAAACCTTGTGTGTGACTTTTACTTTATTTGCTGCCTAAATTTGCCTAAGTCTAAAATGTTCCTAAATAATTCTAAGTGTTGGAAATGCTAAATTCAAGGCTGGGCTTGACTGCCGCACAAGGGTGAACCTCGGGCAGAAATTCAAGTGACATAAAACACCCCTGTGACAGTTACCATGGTGCACTACAGGAGCAAAGCCTCATCCTCTCGAGTTAAACCTTCCTCCACCATGGTGTCATCCTCTTCATCTTTTTCCAACGAAAGTGTGTTCATGGTGAGGTTGCAAGTGATCTTTCTCCTCACTTTCATTAATAATCATCTATTCATGAGCCTGCAAGGATAGAACAAACTGATTATAAGTAGAATAAGGGGCTTTTGGTAACATAGTAGTTCAAAAATCCTTATATTTAGCACCAAAACCCCTAGCTATTTGATAACGCCAATGAGATGAGACTAGTGTCTAGTTTCAATGAGATGAGACTAGTACATTGGTGCAAAGTTTGAAGAGAAAGAGAGGGTTCTTGCACTTGTTGGTTGGAATTGACCATGAGAGTTTTGCTTGTTTCGATCTCTTGCGAGGGCTCCGATACCATGAAGAGATTTGAACAGATAATAATCTCATTCCTATTGTCCCTTTTCAAACATACAAAATGTCATTGTATATACACAAGAGATTGGAAATGAAAAAAGGCAATAAAAAGTAATTCCAAAGCAGACCCAACGACTATAAGAGAGAATATTGGAAAGATTATTCAATGGCTTGAATTGGTGTTGCAGAATCCCTCTTTCCATATATACAAAGAACCAGTGACGGAGGCAGGATCTCCACGAAGGGGGTTCAAAAAGAAAAAAAGTTAAAAAAGATTGTAGCTAGTGGAAATTGAACTTATGACCTTACACAAGTTTTGAACCTCCTTTGACCACTAAGCTATTCTTTTGGAATGTGTCAAGGGATTCAAAAATTAATATATAGAGGTAAAAAATAGATTTTGCCTTACAAATACAATGTAATTTTTCGGCGAAGGGGGTTTGGGTGAACCCCCTCCGCCCCTGCAAAGAACGTTTCTTTGTTTCCTTGTTGTCTTCATTCAGAATATTGGATTCAACTTCTTTCCTTAGTTGATGTAGGAAATTTTGGGCCCACCCATAAAAGGGTGATTTAAGGCTCAATAGTGTTATTAGTTAACCCTAATATTCCTTATACGTCACGACCCCAAATTTCCTCCGTAGGATGTCGTGATGGCACCTAGTCTCTAAGACTAGGTAAGTCTAACATTCATACAGAAATAACTGAATTAATAATTAAAGTCTCAAAACTCAACAACTATATATAATAACTCTGCAACTCAGCATATACAACCCCCAAGACTGGATGAATACAAGTCACAAGCTCTAAATAGAAGTACTGCATAATCCTATATATCAATATCTATAAAAGGCTAAGGAAAATAGAATAGTCTAGGTAGAAGGGGAATCCGAAGCCTGCAGACACCGGTAGGTATACCTTGAAGTCTCCGCAGCTGAGCTCTCGCTAATGCCTGGGCTGGTAGGAGGTACCTGGATATACGCAAAAAGATGTACAAAATTGTAGCATGACTACACCACAACGGTACCCAGTAAGTGCCAAATCTAACCTCAGTAGAGTAGTGGCGAGGTAAGGTCAAAGCCCTACTCGAATAAGTAAGAAGACTGTACAAGTGTATGGCAGTGTAGTAATGATAGTAATGAAATTGAAACAACAAATAGCATATCAAGATTAGCTACACGGAATTGAAGCAGAGAGTGCAACACAGAGAAAATAAGAAATTATATGATAAGGAAACAACCAACCAAATACAAGTGCATCAATAAAGAACCAACCAGAGTCACTACCGAGGTACCGCCTCGTAGTCTCAAATCACAAGAATAATTCACTATCTTTCCTTATATCAACGCAAGAGGGTCACGACCCAAAATTAACTCGGTCATGATGGCGCCTATCGTGGAATTAGGCAAGCCGACACACTCTCAACAATTCAATTTTTCATTAAAAATTTAGATAAAAACCTTTTTCAATTGAAATTCTGAATAAACGAGATAAATTCAAACATAAATGCGGAAAATAAAACCCCAACATTGGGTGTCATTTGTCGCGCCCCCTTTTTCCTCTCCTTTCAGATCGGTCAGGGTTTTTGCCATTATTGGGACAACTCGATTCCTTTTGGGAAAAGGGGTATAAGGAGTTCGAAGAGTCGCCACATAACGAATTAAGGCGCGTTAGGGAACATACTACGGGTCATTTATAACACTAATTGAACAACCAGAGATTGGATAAGGGCTTGAAATTACTTCAAGGGGAAGGTGTTAGGCACCTCTCAAAGTCCACAACTGTGGGTCCCGGCCAAACCTATTTTATGAATTATTCAAGAAACAAGTAGATAGTCTAAGAACACATATGTAAACAAATAAAGGTCTTAACAAATTAGCAGTCTAAGCACACATATGTAAAGGATAAGGGAGGTCTTAAGTTGTTTATCTTATAGTATCACATCTATGCAATGCCTGATAATCACTTCTCAGTGAGGGGCTACACGTTGCATTAGGGCACAGGTCATCATATCCTTTTCTACCCATTATCCCACCCCTTAGAGGTTATTAAGCGGGTTTTATTTAACGAGCTATAAGCGTGCTGTTACCCGTCCCTTCCTTGTGGTCCTGGAGGATTTTAGGACCTCTAAGTCTGGGCAGTTCTAGACAACCCCTAAGGTGTTTAAAAGGAAAAATTCTAGACGACAGGCAAGAACAAGTAGGACTAGCAGATAAGTGACAGAAGTAGTTAAAAAGCTCAGATTCACCTCCACACGTAATGCAAATAAACAACACGTCTCAAACACAGACAAAGGCAATTTTTATTAGAAAAAGGATCCTAAGACAGGATATCTAAGTGACATTAATGCACAAGAATATGCAACATTGTTTCATAAACTCAACGATAGGGTCCTAATCAGCTTGCTTATTGATTTTTAAACCTGTGAGCCTTTAAGAAGTAAACACAATCAAAGCAGTTTCCAATTTTATAGCAATTAATTACCTAAGGCTTGCTAGGCGTGGGATTGTTAACGATCACAATTATAGGAGATGTTTAACAGTTTAGAAGTTGTTTTAACCTACAACATACTGCTCTAGGCGACGAAGACTTAAAAAGGGAATTTGTACCAATTTTTATTCAAAAGTATAACATCTATATGAGAGACGATTTTATACCTTTTCATGGTCAGTTGCTTATCGTAGTTCAAAACTAGGCGTACTGAAGCGAATGCAAACAAAATTCCAAGAACATGATTTCTAAATTCACACAAGAGTGATAGTTTTATGTTGAAGTTATTAATTGACCTAGGAGTAAGATCTCTAAGTGATGAACTAATACAACGTTAAAACACATGGATTAATGACATGTGATATGCTGAAGCAGTAAATGTGCAGTTTTAGGAACATGATATCTAATGCAATGTTTAACATGATTTGGATGAACACATTGGTCCTAGGACATGGAGTCTAATTCAAATACACATAATGTAAAGTCTAAAGCATGCTTTCTACCCAATAATATCAACAGGATCATACATCTACCCTCCTCATTTCACTAGCCACCCCAGTATCTGTTTACAAATAATTATTACAGACCAATGGATGAATGAATTATATAAGTAAAAAGAAAAGAAGTTAAACTGTAGGGAGCCTGAAGCAGGCCCAAACACATCTGATGACCCTGAGCCTTCAGTAGTCTCAAAATGTCAAAGATTTCATAACCAATTTCATGTCCAGGTGCGTCAGAGTTCCCTAAGGACCTCAAGGATCCCGGGAAGTGCTCACACCCAGACTTTCCATAATAGGGATTTAGTAAGTGCAGTGTGGAATAGCCAGCCCCAGTGTGTCAGAGTTCCAAGGTTTCTCAAAAAGGATCCCAAGGCAGTACACACACTGGAAGGGAAGAACCTAGGGACTTAGGAGTAAAGTGAGAGTGCTTGACATAGTTTTGATATTAAAACAATATTGAAAAAGACTCAATTAAGTAAAGAGGTTTTATGAAAAATAGGAATTTGATTAGTAGTAACAGTTTTTTGAAAAAAAAATGAACAGTGTGAACTTATGAAAAATCAGCAAACAGTTTATATAGTACCATTCAAACACAGATTTCACTCTGGGATTGTGGGTATTGGGGAAACATAGAACATATTAACCTAACAACAGGAGCACATGAGGTTTTTCAAGAGTTTTTATAGGATTTATGAATTAATCATACAACTAATAGTACAGACGTAGGGCATGGATCACATAACAGACATGTGGAAACATATTATTCTAGACAATAAGTATAGAACTAGAATTACTTGGGGGGATTAGATCACTTCGCAAGCAGGTTAGTACCAGAATCTAAATAAGCAAATAGGAAAACAATCAAACATGTTGACATACATGAGCAAAGTCAAATTGAAGCAGGCTAGAGAAAGCAATAGGCGAGTCCTTAAACATGTTAATCAAGTTGGATAGGACAGAATACCTACATGCTAAGTGAAACAGTGATTTAGGCATGCTATTTACATATTGAACATCCAAATAGTAAACAGGAACAGGACTGGAAATCAGTGAACTAAAGCCGTAACAGAACACATAGAGTTTTGAACTTGAAATTGAATCAGAACATACCAGTTAAGGAGAGCAGACACAGAATATAGAGCAAATGTAGTGCAATAATAGCCTTGGCTTACAACCGGCTAGTTCAGTAAGAGTAGCAAGTAATAAGAAAGAGCAGAACGCTTTTAAGTGTAAGAGAGAATTGCTGATCTAGTGTTCGTCTGTTAGTGAGAATAGAAGAGGGTATATATAGCAGTTAAGAGCAAGGTAAATAAGGTAAACAATTAATTGTTCAGTAATTAGGGACAATTACAGAATCAATTAAGAATAAAATTAGTAGGGTCTTCCCTTAATTAAGGGAGTAGTTCACAACCGGTACAGAACAAGAACAATTGAGGAAAGAAATCAAATAACTTAAGTATGGGGTAGGTAATTAGGGGTAAATACACAAAGAGTTCAATTAAGGAAATAATCAGTAAGAATCAATAAATAACACGGTCAATCACAGAATAAGGTAAGAGATAATTTAAAAGTTCTGAAAATAGGGAAAATAATCGAAAATCAGCTTATACGTATCATCACAGTGAATCAGGGAATCAAAGAATCGAAATAGTACTGATTTTACTGAAAATAACATAAGCTTCCATGAATAAGCATACAAGTCGAGTATGAACAGAAAGAATCAAACATGAAACCCTAATAGGACATATTAGGGTAAAATTGTAAAATATTAAAATTAAACGAAGCATTATTCATGAGATTCAAACACATAGCAGAATCATATAGCAAATAAACAAGACGAACTTCACAATCCAAACATAGTGCAAAAAATGGGAGTTTCAACATGAACTAGTTAGGGTTGAGAAGAAACTCGACATAATCGATTAAACTCATAAGAATCAAAGAATAAGCACTTTAAAAAAAATGAGAAATCATTTTTGAAGAAAGACTTTCAGAAACCCTAGTTAGGAAAAATGAAAAGACCCTTTGAAAACCAGAAGGTTTCTCATAAAACAAGTGAAAACAGTTCGATCCTTCTCAGATTTGTACAGATCTAAAAATTTTAAGAGACGAGATTAGGGTTTCAAGGAAATAACCCAGAGATGAAAACACCGGCCAAGAAACCATAGGTTTAGCCAGAAAATAGGAAGATCTTACTGGAATCGAGCCATGGCGGCCCGAGACATGTGAGAACAGACTGACCCTGGTCCCTTGAGGACCTCAAAGATAGCAAAATCCCAGCGTAGGAGAGCCATTAATGCTGGAGGATGGTGATAATCCACCATAGTCGATGGTAGGCAAGCAACCACGAGGGGAAATAAGGGTTAGGGCAGAGAGGATTTGGAGAGGAGAGTGAAGGGTGACGACGGAGTTTGAGAGGAGAGTGAGGGGTTTAGGGGGTCGTTCAGTTTAATTATGGTAAGGGGATATCCGGACCGTTGATAAAAAATGATCAACGACCAGGATTGGCTAAGGTTATTGAGTCGAGAAGGTTGGGGTTTTGGGCTCAAAGGGTTTAGGCCAATTTATAAGGGGTATTAGGCTGGTATTCAGGCTAAACTTAAAAAATAAAAAGGGTTGTTTATTAAATACCCAAAACAATTGAATAAAGATAGTTTGTAAAATAATTAACTAATTATAAAAATAATTTTCATGCATAGAAATGTTTCAAGAATAATTATTTAGAATATTTTAAAAATACAATGGACTGATTTTTGGTACCAAAATGTATGCATGGGTTATAATTACAAAGTTATTGCAATTATATCCAAAAGGTGCCAATTTGGCTATTTATGAAATAATTTGGACAATAAATATTTTGAAATCATTTGTGGTGTAATTTTATAATTATTTATTAAAAGTATAATACTGGGCAAATTAATAAAAATATGAGAAATTATGGAAAAATACCAATTGATGCTAATGCATGATTTTGAGGACATATATGCAATAAAAATTATTTTGGTAAAAATTGGGTATCAACAACTGCCCCTCTTTACCCGGAAAGGATAAAAGAATTGTCGGGTAAAGATATGATGGCCAATTTTGACCGAGCGAAATGGATTGAGAGATTTAGGCCGCACTCTGGCTTCTGAGCTGCTTACATATCCCTGGTTTTACAGGAATCAGCCCGTGTGTAGTTCTGGATTCATCGGCGAAATATACCGGTGAAGTCATCGCAAGAACGGACGCAACATCTAGGGATAATTGAATGAATGGTTCACGAGAGAGGTCAGTTTTGATATAGTTGAAGAAACTGGAGCGGGATCGCTCCTGCTGGGATTGAAATGGTTTTCCGGGTCACCTGCAAATAAAGATACTACGGCCATATATTGTGCGAAAATTTAAACATGATGCAGGTTCCCTCTAGACTATGAAAAGTTGTCTTCGGACGGTTAAGGATGATGTCATTAGACCATGATGTCCTGGGCCATGAATTGTTCAGTGAGAGATTCGCAGTCCATGAGGATGGTGCCTCCGAACTATGACACCTTTGAATAATGATATGCAAATTTGAGAGATCCTCGAGCCATGACATGGTGTCTTCCGTCTATGAGGATGATGCCTTTAGACTATGACGCCTTTGGACAGGTTGGCGATATTTCAGCCCATGAAATGCAGTAATATGATGTCAACAAGACAAGTCTTAGTCTTGCGAAGTGGATGGCAGAGCCTAGTCCGAAAGAAGAGCAAAGTTGATAATGTCAGAGAGACAACACTTAGTCTCGGTGAAAGAATATGAATTGGAGGCAGACCTTAGCCTCATGCAGGTGAAGACAAAGATTAGCCTTATGCAGATATGGAGGCAGATCTTAGCCTTATGAAAATGCGTAGGTACAGCTTAACCTCATGCAAATGCGTGACAGGGCTCAGTCCCATGAAAATGAAGGAAGAGATTAGCCTTATGCAGATACAGAGGCAGAGCTTAGCCTTGTGCAGAGGGAGGCAGAGATTAGCCTTATGCAAATGAAGGCAGCGATTAGCCTTATGCAAGGTGAAGGCAGAGATTAGCCTCATGCAGAGGGAAGGCAGAGACTAGCCTTATGCAAGGTGAAAACAGAGACTAGCCTTATGCAAAGGGAAGGCAGAGATTAGCCTTATGCAAGGTGAAGGAAGAGATTAGACTTATGCAAAGGGAAGGCAGAGATTAGCCTTATGCTAGGAAATAGAATGAATAGCAGATAATAGCAGAATTTCTTAGTTGGTAGCAGATTTCGATAACGTGATTGTTGTGAGGATTGTGACTTTGTGGCATGTTTATCATTGTCCCTGCATCCAAAGAAAAATTGTGAGTTCTGTAAAAGGCGAGGTCTGTTCGTATCCCCGCTGGATTTTCTTGACTTGCTTTGCCTTGCCTGAAGATCTGGTTTAGATCGTCGGGGTAGTGTTTGGCTAAACATAATATTACCTTATAATTAAACATGCATAGTTTTGTAAAGACATAGTGAAAAATAATATTTTAAGAATTTTAGATAAAGCGACGGTCGTGACAAGATCCGAGACATTGCAACCTCTTTTGCTATGGAATTTTTAGGGTCCTCCTCAAAATTCTTCCCCAGTTAGATGGATTGACATCTCTGACTGTTGTACATGTTACGATCGGCTGAACTTGCTTCTGCCTCAGTTTCCAATTGTGGGGGGAAATAAGATTTTTATTGGTTTGTGACCGAACCCATAGGGCTACCTACGTATCCCCTCTTAAATGGGAATAAGTTCGAGTGTAGTTCAAATTACAACATTTGATAAAAGCATAAAGAGTTACACATAGTATCATTTAACTGCATTTGAGTTGATTGGTTTTGGCCAGACTTCTCCATCCATTTCTGCAAGTATGAGAGCTCCTCCTGTCAGTACTATGTGGACCATGTAAGGACCCTGCCAGTTGGGAGAGAATTTCCCTTTGGCTTCATCTTGATGCGGAAAGATATTCTTCAACACCAGCTGCCTTGGTGTGAACTGTCTAGGCTTGAATTTTTTGTGGAAGGCTTTGGACATTCTATTATGGTAAAGTTGCCTATGACATATTGCGTTCATTATTTTTTCGTCTATGAGGGCTAGTTGCTCATAACGGCTCCTTATCCACTCTGCATCGCTGAGCTCAGCTTTTGTATGATTCTCAAGGAAGGAATCTCCACCTCGGCAGGAATAACAGTTTCCATACCATAAACCAGTAAGTAAGGAGTTACCCTAGTTGATGTGCGAACTGTGGTGCGGTATCCCAATAAGGAAAATGATAGCTTTTCGTGCCACTACTTGTGATTTTCTACCATCTTTCTCAGTATCTTCTTGATATTCTTGTTGGTGGCCTTAACAACTCCATTCATCTGAGTTCTATAGGCTGTGGAATTCTTGTGCTTGACTTTGAAGGTTTCGCACATGGCCTTCATCAGGTCACTGTTGAGATTGGAAGCATTGTCGGTGATGATTGATTCTGGAACTCCGAACCGACATACAGTTTGGTCGCAGACAAAGTCTGCCATGACCTTCTTAGTCGCTGCTTTGTAAGATGTTGCTTCGACCCATTTTGTGAAATAATCAATAGCTACCAAGATGAACCTGTGCCCGTTTAAAGCAGTGGGCTCGATCGAACCGATGGTGTCCATCCCCCAAGCGGCGAATGGCCAAGGTGAGATAGTTGCATTGAGCTCATTTGGTGGCACTTTTATCATGTCTGCATGTACCTGACATTGGTAGCATTTTCGAACATACTGGATGCAGTCAGTCTCCATGGTCATCCAGAAATAACCAGCTCTAAGTATCTTTTTAGCCAAGACAAATCCATTCATATGCGGACCGCAGGTCCCAGCATGTGTTTCTTCAAGTAGCTTAGAAGCTTCCTTTGCGTCAACATATCTCAGTAATCCCAAGTCGGGAGTTCTCCTGTATAGGGTTCCTCCGATGTGAAAGAAACTGTTGGAAAACCTCCGAAGCGTATGCTTCTGTGTATGATTTGCATGCTCCGAGTACTCTCCCTTTGCCAAGTATTCCTTGATGTCGTGGAACCAAGGTTTCCCGTCTGCTTCCTCTCCAACATGGGCACAATATGCTGGCTGGCTATGGATCTTCACTAGAATAACATCAATGAAGTTTTTATGCGGATGTTGTATCATGGATGATAATGTGGCCAGTGCATCGGCAAACTCGTTCTGAACTCTGGGGACGTGCTAGAATTCAGTCTTTGTGAACCTTTTTCTCAATTTCTGCATATGGTGCAAATATGGAAATATCTTGGAATTCTTGGTGGCCGATTCTCCTTGTACTTGGTGTATAAGCAAATCTGAATCGTCGATTACCAGAAGCTCTTGAATATTCATGTCGATGGCCATGTGGAGCCCTAGGATGCAAGCTTCATACTTTGCCATGTTGTTGGTGCAAGGAAATCTGAGCTTAGCAGACTCCGGATAATGTTGGCCGGTTTCTGATACCAAGACTGCTCCAACGCTGATTCCTTTGAAATTTGCTGCTCCGTCAAAAAACATCCTCCAACTATCATATGATTCAACGATGTCTTCTCCTATGAACAATACTTCTTCATCGAGAAAATACGTTTTCAGAGGTTCGTATTCTCTTCCCACAGGATTTTCAGCAACATGATCTACCAGTGCCTTTCCCTTGACCGCTTTTTGAGTCACATAGGCGATGTCAAACTCACTTAGCAGGATTTTCCACTTGGCCAGTTTGCCGATGGGCATTGGTTTCTGAAAGATATACTTCAAGGGATCCATCCTTGATATGAGGTATGTTGTGTAGGCACAAAAGTAGTGCCTCAGCTTTTGAGTGACCCAGGTTAGAGCGCAGTAGGTACGTTCTAGTAGAGAATACCGTGCCTCGTATGGAGTGAACTTCTTACTCAAATAATAGATAGCCTGTTCCTTTCTCCCTGTCTCGTCATGCTACCCGAGAACGCAGCCGAAATCTCCATCTAGTACTGCGAGGTAGAGTAATAAGGGTCTACCTGGCTCTGGCGGAACCAAAACTGGTGGCATCAATAGGTACTCTTTGATTCTGTCGAAGGCCTTTTGACAATCCTCGGTCCATTCGGTTGCAGCGTCTTTATTTAAAATCTTGAAGATTGGTTCACATACGACTGTGGACTGGGCTATGTACCGACTGATGTAATTTAGTCGTCCCAAAAAACTCATTACATCCTTCTTGTTCTTTGGTGGTGGCAGCTCCTGGATGTATTTGACTTTTGATGGATCCAGTTCTATTCCTCGGAGGTTGACGATGAACCCAAGCAATATTTCAGCAGGAACCCCGAATGCACACTTTGCAGGGTTTAATTTCAAGTTGTATTTCCTTAATCTGTTGAAGAACTTCCTCAGGTTTGTTATATGATCTGTGGCCTTCTTGGACTTGATGATGATGTCGTCCACATATATCTCGATCTCCTTATGTATCATGTCATGGAGGATAGTATTCATAGCCCCCATGTAAGTGGCCCCAACATTCTTTAGGACGAATGGCATCATCTTGTAACAATATACTCCCCACGGCGTGATGAAAGCCATTTTTTCAGTGTCCTTCTCGTCTATCCAGACCTGATGGTAATCACCGAAGAAATCCACAAAATGACTGGAGCTCATGTTTGGCACAATTGTCGATTAGGATGTGTATGTTTGGAAGAGGGAAGTCATCTTTTGGACTGGCTCGGTTGAGATCCCGGTAATCGACGCAAATTCTGACCTTTCCATTCTTCTTTGGAACTGGCACGGTGTTGGCTAACCGTATTGGGTATTCAACCACCCTGAGGACCTTGGCGTTGATTTTTTTTTGACTTCCTCCTTGATTTTCAAACTCATGTCAGGCTTGAACTTCTGGAGCTTCTGCTTCACTGGTGGGCACATTGGATTGGTGGGCAACTTGTGAGCCATGATAGATGTACTTAGTCTGTTCATATCATCATGTGACCATGCAAATATGTCTTCATACTCCTTCAGGAATCATATATACTCTTCTCCATCTGGCGCTGACAGGTGGATGCTGATGCAGGTTTTTTGACAGTCTCTGAATCTCCCAAGTTGATTACCTCGGTCTCATCCAGATTGGACTTAGGCTAGTTTTCAAAGTCCTCTACTTCTCTAATGATTTCCTCTGGTATGATATATTGTTCTTCTGAATCACTATCCTTTTGTTTCCTTGTCTCATTGCATGTCACAGTCATTGGTTCATCAAGACAGGGAATAGTAATGCTGTATAGATAAAAATATGAGAGAAAAATGATAACAATAAATACTGATTCATTGAAACATAAAAGTGATTTTCAATAATTTAAACAATGTTTTGGAATACTGGGGATTTTATTTAAAAGAGAAAAATGCGAAAAGGAAATCATTTTGCAAATAAAATAAACAGTGCTTGTTCAGCCTCGCTACCCCGGGACTCGTCGGGCCCTGGATGGTCTGACAGTCCAGTTTCTGAGGAACGATCCCTTGCTTACAGCTTGGATGGTAGGGCCTTACTCCTCCTCCTCCTCCTCCTCGATGATGACACAACAATCCATATCCTCGTCTTCCAAGAATAAGTTCCTTAAGGCTGCTAATGCTTCTTCCTCCTCTGGTCCCCCTATGACGCCGGCTTGCTGGAAAGTCTGTTCCAGATGCGGTATGGGCTGCTCCAATGGATAGTAGGGACCGCGACATGGTGGCGTCTAGTCATCTTACTCTTGCCAAGTGTACTGGTATCCCAGAACAAAGGTAGTGACGTGGTGCTTTAGCCGTATTGGCTTGGAAATGCCTTGAAGATTCTTACCGAGACCCTTGTCGGGTTCGTATCCGCTCCAGTTCATTATTCTTTCAATCTTACTACTCCACCACTTATCCTTGTCTATTGTGTTGACCCGTTCGATGTGGTGGTAAGTTTCTCCACCAAGCCTTCTTCTACCTTCAATTACCGGGATAGTCTGGCGACTGTAGATGGGGTTGCTCCCATCCCCATGGATAATGAATTCCTGATGATTCCACTCGAATTTTACCGCTTGATGCAAAGTTTAGGCCACATCCCCAGCGGCATGTATCCATGGTCGTCCTAGTAACAGATTATAGGAAGCGGATATATCTAACACCTGAAATTCAACCTCAAACCATGTAGGCCCCATCTGCAAACAGAGACCGATTTCTCCAATGGTGGACCTTTGATACCCATCGAGGTGGTGGTGACGGTTGATATGTGGGTGGAGGTGCTTAGGATGCAAGTGGATAGGTGTCACACCTCCTTTTTCACCTACCCCCGAATTAATGAAGGGGTAATAAGGGAGTTTTTCCACTTTAAGTGACATTATTCGGATTTGGAATTTATTTATTTATTTCAGAGTCGCCACCCGAATTTTTGACGATGCTCCGGGACACTGTGTTATTTAAAAATCCCAAACCGAGGAAATTTTGACTCTGTTCTAATTGATCTACAACCAGAAATCCGAGTAAGGAATTCTATTAACCCGGGAGAAGGTGTTAGGCACCCTCGTGTTTCGTGGTTCTAGCACGATCGCTTAACCATTAATATTTGGCCTAATTATATAATTATTTACATATTTTAAAACCTTTTGTACATTATTGCTTTTTTAACCGCTTTTAAATATTTATGAAATTATTTCTGGAACAAGTCATGATGTCGTACACTTGTCATTTTGGTACACGTTGCAAAACGCATTACATGAAATGCATCCGCGATTTATGACATGTTTATTTTTATTAATATTAGAGGTTATGGCCGGGTCACATGAAATGCGCACTCTAATTTAGATTGTATCGCGACTATACCACGGGAACCGTACCTATAGCCAAGATGATTTAAAAATTAATCGCGCCTAAAGCAACTAGCGCGTGTTCAAAAGATGTTTCACCCACAGCTTAGTCTCAAATGTGGTAAATATGAATCAATAGCTTCATTTCTCAATCAAAGTAAGGTAAATCACAAATAAAAATTGTCTTATAAACATGATTTATCCATTGGAATTATCATTGGTCTACAAAGCTACAATAGCAATGCAACGATAAGTTTATATACTCTTAATGCTTTGTGTAATCATAGCTGCACAACTTTTTTATCTCTATTATTTGTTTGAAATCGCATATAAGCCAAAAAGATTTTCCTCATCCCATTCACTCACTGCAGTATAAGAATCTAAGATATGACAAACAAAAAGGAACACACAACTCACTTTGACGGAAGCTCTAGCAAGCACGACACAACAATCTTAGAAGTAAATATTAATAGTTTAGAGAATTTTCTTTCTCAAATAAAACAAGGATAAAATAGAGATAAGAAGATAACTCAAGCAGCCAAAACATTAGCGAGAAGACCAAAATAAAAAAAGGGAAATGAACCTTAGTATTAATGAAGCAAACCCAGAATCGGAATTTTGGCTTGAACAACTGAACAACGACCGGATCTAAAGACGACCTTGCCGGAACCTCGAACCTCGCCGAAAAACTCAAAACCCAGAACGAAACTACTGTTCACTTGATTTTTTTTTAGACTCAAATTCACTGCCTCCCTGTTACTCTTGTTCTCTCTGTTTCGGGACAAATCAAAGACACGAGAAGAAGAAAGCAAAATCTTTCCTCCATTTTTGTTTGTGAATGAAAAACTAACTATTGCTGCTAGTTTTCGGTGAGTTCGGCGGTTCTTAGGTGTTGTGGGATTTTCGCCGTCACCGGCGGCGTGAAGCAGCAGGGTTCATTTTCTGGTGGGTGTAGCTGCTGTTTTTGAAGGGAATGAAGATAGGTGTGGGTGGCTATTTGGCTGTGCTGGAGGCAGGGTGAGGCGTCGGCTATTGAGAGAGAGGGAAGAGAGGCTAGTTCACTTTTTTTTCTAAAGGAGATTGGTGGGGCTGAAGCTGCTTTAGGTGGCTGCTATCTTCTCAAAGAAGATGAAGATCGGCTGCCGTTAGCTTGGGAGTTTTAGAGGCTGCCATTTTTTTTGTCTTTATCTTAGGAAGGAGGAGGGGGTTTCTAATTAGGTCCCCCTTTTTAGCCTCATTAGGTCTAGATTATATAGAGGAGGGGATTAGGGTTGTCATATGGGGAATTTGGTTGGGCCTGGGATTTTGGGCCCTCAAATTAGGCTAATTTGAAACAAGGGCAAATTTTATATTTCAAAAATAGTCATGTTACTACTAATTAAATTTCTTTTATCAAAACGACCTAATTAACATTTTAACTAATTAAATAAACTAATTGATTAAGCTAATGTATATTTTTTGTGACTTTTTATATTAATCTATTAATTAAAGGGTAATTAATTTCTAAAAATACGAATTAAACCTAAGATTACATGAAATGAAAAATGTGACAATTTTCATGATTTTTTTTTATGATTTTAAAAAATATTAAACATTAATGAGATGCAACTAAATAAAGAGAAATTCCTAAAATTGATTAAAAGTTAATTTTTTGATTATTTTTAGGAGTAATTTCCATGCGGGGCAAAAATTGGGTGTTCACAACTGCCCCTCTTTGCTTGAGAACATGAAGGGTTTTCGGGCAAAGATAAAGTGAGCAACCACGAGCATTTTTTGCCCGTTTGGTACTCCTTTTGGAAGCATTTTGAAAAAGGTTTGACCGAACCCTACTTCGGAGGTTGACTACATATCCCTGGCCACAAATGAATCAGGTCAGTGTAGTTCTGGAAGTTTTGGAGTGATGGAGTGATGCGTTCGAGAGTCGAGCAAGGTTACATTCCGTCAGGGTTCCGGTCCGTGGTCCCATTATTACATCAAAATCAAAAAGAAAATACTAACTAAGCCTATCAGCTACGAGTTACAAGATTCCTATCTATGAGTCTTATGAAGCTTGATCTTGAGTCTCTACTGCTTCTTTATACATACTCCGATCTGAATCTTGATGCTTATTCGTTAGGTGTTGGTCAAATCTTCTTCAGCTTTTCAGATCAAGGTAGGATATACATAACGGATGACTTTAATTTCGTCCTGAATAGTCCACGTCTTTCCTGCTTCTGCACTTTAGGGGTTCAACTCTTTTCTTTTTCTTCCTTTCTTTTATTCTGAATTGAGACGTCTTCTTTTGGTCGTCTCGAATCCGTTTTCCTAAAAATTCAATCTGCACAAAATCAAAGCAAACAAACAAAATTTTCTGCCCCAGTTTTCACTAGGAAAATTTTGTGAGTTATTGTAATAAAATCTATGCTACTTTATTATTGAAAGCAGTGAAAAGCTGGGAATGGTGCACCCGGAGTTATTGTAGACTAGGGGGTGGATACCCTATGCCTAAAAAGTAAAATCAACTAGGGATTGGAGACCCTATGTTGGAAGAGAATTGACAGGTTATGCCGTCGTCAAGAAAAGGATCACCAGGTTATGCCGGTGTCTGGGGAAGGATTTGTCAAGAAAGATATCACCAAGTTATGCCGGTGTCAGGGAAAAGGTCTACAGGTTATGCTGTTGCCTGAAAAAGAGATCACTGGGTTATGCTAGTGTCAGGAATTGATCAACAAGTTCTGCTGTTGTCAAGAAAAATATCACCAGGTTATGCCGGTGTCTGGAAAGGTCAACACGTTATGCTGTCGCCTGAAAAAGAGATCATTGGGTTATGCCAGTGTCTGGAGATGGTCAACAGGTTATGTTGTTGTCAAGCAAAGATCACCAGGTTATGCCGGTGTCTGGAAAGGTCAACAGGTTATGCTGTTTCCTAAAAAGAGATCACTGGGTTATGCCAGTGTCAGGAAGTGATTAACATGTTATGTTGTGTCAAGAAAAAGATCACCAGGTTATGCCGGTGTCTGGAAAGGTCAACAGGTTATGTTGTTGCCTGTAAAAGAGATCACTGGGTTATGCCAGTGTCTGGAAAAGTCAACAGGTTATGTTGTTGCCTGGGGAAAATGGATCACTGGGTTATGCCAGTGTCAGGAAGTGATCAACAAGTTATGCTGTTGTCAAAAAAAGATCACCAGGTTATGCCGGTGTCTGGAAAGTTAACAGGTTATGCTATCGCCTGAAATAGAGATCACTGGGTTATGCTAGTGTCTGAAGATGATCAACAAGTTATGTTGTTGTCAGGGAGATCACCAGACTATGCTGGTGTCTGGAAAGGTCAACAGGTTATGCTGTTGCCTGAAATAGAGATCACTGGGTTATGCCAGTGTCTGAAGATGATCAATGGGTTATGCTGTTGTCAGGAAGAACGCCAAGTTATGCTGGGGTTTGGAATGGTCAACAAGTTATGTCGTTGCCTGAAAATAGAGATCACTGGGTTATGCCAGTGTCTGAAGATGATCAACTAGTTATGATGTTGTCAGGAAGAGAGATCACTGGGTTATGCCAGTGTCTGGGAAGGTCAACAGGTCATGCTGTTGCCTGAAATAAAGATCACTGGGTTATGTCAGTGTCTGAGGATGATCAACAGGTTATGTTGTTGTCAGGAAAAGAAGAGATCACCGGGTTACGCCGGTGTCTGCTTGGGTGTGGGACCCTATGTTTGCATCAACTGAGGACTGGGATATCCTTGGTTGGAAAATGTTTGTCCAGGGGTTGAGGACCCTATGCTACTTTTAGGGTCGCATCATATTCAACTTCATTTCTTGTTTCTTTCTTTTTCTTTTTTATTTTTTTTATATATGCGGGAAAAGATTTTTTGGAGGAAACTTCCCTTTCTTTGGAGTCAATGCTGCAGAATTCCTTCTAGCTCTTGCGCGATTCCTTTTTATTGCATCTGCCTTTTGCACGGTTGCTTTTGCACCTGTTTCCTATTTTCAAGCAAAGAACAATTTGTTAGTTTGAAACGGTGGTTGGTTTTGCGGCCTTGATTTTCAACTGCTTGATCTCAGTTCTTTTGATGAAGGTTTCAACCACTTGCTTGCTTTCTAGGGATTGGGTTTCATCTCTAATCCCGAGGACCTTGGCTTCCTAGATTTTACCATGGCGATCAGTCACGGGGGATTCAACATTTCGACTTTATTTTGCCTTTGTAGGACTTTCTCTTGCCTTTTCATTTTGGGGTTTTCGGATATTCGGGGGGGGGGGGGGNCGTGGGGGACTTAACCTTTCCAACTTTACTTCGCCTTTATTGGCCTTTCATTTCTGACTATTCCTCCAACTTTAGCCTTAGGGAATTTGGAGTATTTTGGCTTTTTAGACCTTTCCAAGATGGTTAGCCACGCGGGGTTCAAACTTTCAACTTCATTTGCCTTTATAGGTACTTCAATTTGACTTTCTCCTTTCAAGGTTTTGAGTTTGAATCATCGTCCATTGCGGCCGGTCGGGATCGACTCGATGCCCCTGACGAGGCTGGGTGCCTTTTTCATATTGACCCGCGTCAAATGAGAGCCCTGTAAATAATTTTTGCCATCTTTTCTTTGCCTTAATTTCGGGACAGAGTTATACCGAAAGGGATTCAAAATAAAAATAAACGACAGAATGGTCAACAAATTTAAACAAAATGTGTTCCTTTCGGGGAAAGGAAAGAAGGGCTTATCTGGAGTGCATGCAGACTTCAATGAACATGACATGCCCTTTGGACTGGATGCCTAATCTGTGTAAGCCGTCCGACTCTAAGAAATTCATCACAACTATCACCTCGAGATTTAGAAAGCTTGCCCCGGACTGATCCATTGTCCTTTTCGATTAGTGGCGCCCTTTGCGAGTTTTCACTGACTAACCTCTCTCATTTCTGTTCTTACCGTTGCCTTGTAGTGCTCTTTGCGAGTTTTCACTAACAAGACTCATTTTCAATTTCTCTACTCACCTTCGCCTTACAGTGCCCGTGTGGGTTTTCACCGATAAGACTCTTCATTTTAATTTCTCTCATTGCTTGTATCCGCTCCGAACAACTGTATCCTCCAATTTTGGACACCTTTTCCGATTGATTGGAAGGACTTGAATAGGGTTTTGGTGCAAAGAAATTGTATTGAATTACAACTTTGGAACCCCTCTGGCGACACATTGCCGAATCTTAACACTTGCCCCAGCTTAAACTCTTGGGGAGATGTGGATCTTTATTTTGGTGTGACTGAACCCCATGGAGAGGCTGCCTACGTATCCTCTCGGAATCAAGTCAAACGTAGTTCAGGAAAATTTTGTTTTTGTTTTTCTTTTTTCTTTTTATTTATTTATATATATACCCTTTTTTTTTCAATGACAAAACTTCGGGTTCCAAAGAGGGTAATCAAAGAAGAGTAACCGGCTCAAAGGGTTTGCAAAAAGGGTTAATGGTGTTTGGGTAGTGAGAATGAAAGCCTTCGTCATCCCAACCGGAAAACACTTGCAGATATATAGAGGATCAAACATAGTACCTTTTGACGGCATCTGCATTGACAGCCGTTTCGAGGTCATTTCCTTTGATGTCTCCCTGGTATAACGCTCCTTTTGGTAGAAATTTCCTTATGATATATGGACCTTTCCAGTTTGGGGAGAATTTCCCTTTCGCTTCTTCGTGGTGCGGAAGGATATGTCTTAAAACGAGTTTCCCTACCTCAAAGTTCCTAGGTCGCACTTTCTTGTTGTAAGCGCGGGCCATTCTTTGCTGGTATAATTGTCCGTGGCACACTGCGGCCATTCTTTTCTCATCAATCAGAGTTAATTTCTCCAGTCGGGTCTTGACCCACTCATTGTCTTCAATTTCTTCTTCGACAATAACCCGAAGGGAAGGAATTTCAACTTCAGCAGGTATCACGGCTTCTGTGCCATAAACCAATAGGTAAGGGGTAGCTCCCACCGATGTACGCACGGTCGTGCAGTATCCCAACAATGCAAAAAGCAACTTTTCATACCATTGTCTAGATGTTTGAATCAATTTCCTGAGAATTTTCTTGATGTTTTTGTTTGCTGCTTCAACGAGGCCATTTGCTTTGGGCCGGTAAGGGGTCGAGTTGCGGTGTGTTATCTGGAACTATTCACACACCTCTTTCATCAAGTTACTATTTAGATTTGCGGCGTTGTCGGTAATAATAGTTTTTGGGATACCAAAACGACAGATGATATTAGTGTGCACGAAATCCACCACCACTTTCTTAGTGACAACTTTGAACGTGACGGCCTCGACCCATTTCGTGAAATAGTCGATAGCAACCAAGATGAATTTGTGCCCGTTTGAGGCCCTTGGCTCGATTGGCCCAATGACATCCATTCCCCAAGAAACAAATGGCCAGGGCGCCGACATAGGATGCAGTTCTGAAGGTGGCGCATGGATTAGGTCGCCATGTATTTGACACTTATGGCACTTCCGGACGAAACCGAAACAATCTTTCTCCATGGTCATCCAATAATATCCAGCCCGCAAGATTTTCTTTGCGAGGACGTACCCATTCATGTGGGGACCACATACTCCTGAGTGGATCTCGCCCATGATCTTTTCGGCTTATTTGGCGTCTACACATCTTAACAGATTTAGATCGGGTGTCCTTTTATACAGTACTTCCCTACTTAGGAAGAAACTGCTGGCGAGCCTTCGTATGGTTCTCTTTTGGTCCCCATTATCCTGCTCGGGATATTCTTTTGACTTCAAAAATATTTTAATATCATAATACCATGGTTGGACATCGGACTCTACTTCGACCGTGTTG